>JACDJE010000560.1:0-112508 GCA_016647715.1 Pavo muticus
GTGGAAGTCAGCCCTTAAATGGGGTCTAGGAGAGGTGGAGCCTGGCTCCACCCCTTCCAGGCACACAGGTGAATTGCTTTCACCTGTGCTCCCATGGCTGACTCAGTGCTTGCCTCAGGTGGTCAATCAGAGGTTCAGGCCATGATTCAACAGTTCCCATACACAGGGGTTGCACTTGAACACAAGCGTTTGTGGTTGGTACAGCCAAAAGGTGATATTCTGCTCTTGCAATCTTTAGGATCACTGGATTTCTAGGACACAGAAAGCAGATAAAAAGCAGAGACAAAATCCCAACACAGTTTGGAACTGTAAAATCAAGTTGAAGTTCTTCCTTTCTGACAACTTTAAAGCACAGTAGAAATCCTTGTTAAATTCTGCCTTGAATTTTACACTGACTCCTGATTTGGGTGTTCTGCAATTTTGGACCTGGGAATTATTTGTCTTCAATTGCCTTACTTTTCAGCAGTGATTTAAGGTTTAGTAAACAAATGTGAATAGACAGGAGAAAATAGTATCCAGCTCACTTTCCTATCGCTGTTTTAACAGTATAATTGTAAGTGGAGTAGAAAGCAGTCACACCATCTTTATCATTCAGTACCATAGAGAGGTCTGAACACAGTCATTCAGCAGATCCTTTTAAGTCAGTAGGTATCAATTTCACAGATGCATTTTTTCCATAGTAGAATTATTTTACTTCACTTCTTTTGGCTTCTCTGTAAGTTTTTGAAATTGTGTTAGAGGTTAGCACTTTCTAAACTTGAAAAGATCTTATGAGAATTAATTCTAGTCCTTGTTAAACCACTCTAAAAGAGTTTTGCATGCTGAGCTCGCAGAGAATTCAAATGTCTTTTTTTTGTGAAATGGAATAGGCATATATATAAAAATATCATGTAAAGATATGTTATTACCCTCTGCTGCTCTGAGAAGCTTTCTGCATATTCATAGTACATATTTAGAGCAACTAAAAATTTGAACATTAATTATGACAGAAATCATAGAATCATAGAATGGCCTGGGTTGAAAAGGACCCCAATGACCATCTAGTTTCAACCCCCCTGCTATATGCAGGGTCGCCAACCACTAGACCAGGCTACCCAGAGCCACATCCAGCCTGGCCTTGAATGCCTGCAGGGATGGGGCATCCACAACCTCCTTGGGCAACCTGTTCCAGTGCGTCACCACCCTCTGAGTGAAAAACTTCCTCCTAAAATCTAACCTAAACCTCCCCTGTCTGAGTTTAAGACCATTCCCCCTTGTCCTATCACTATCCATCCTCATAAACAGCTGTTCCCCCTCTTGTTTATGTGCTCCCTTCAAGTATTGGAAGGCCGTAATGAGGTCTCCGTTGTGAGAAGCCTTCTCTTCTCCATGCTAAACAATCCCAGTTCCCTCAACCTTTCCTCATAGGAGAGGTGCTCCAGCCCTCTGATCATCTTAGTGGTCCTCCTCTGGACCCGTTCCAAGAGCTCCATATGTTCACATGTATATGTGTATATATGTTTATAAATATGTATAAGCATAGCAAGCTGTAGTGAAACAAATGTGAAACATTTGTGTCATGATTGATATCAACTGACATCAGTTAGAAGTTTTCTTTGAATTCTGAGGAAGCTTTGCATTGACACTGTGTTCTGAGTTCATGCTCCTGCCACATGTGGTCACGTAACAGTACTCTATGGACTGGATCAGAGTTAATTTGGCTAATGCTAGGGAAGTGACTTGACTATAAGGACCTGCTTCCTGCTGTGTTATTTATTCTATTTCTGCGCCAGCTTTAATTTAGTGTTTCAGTGCCTTAGCTCCCAGCTGGGAGCTTAAAAAACAACTGAAGGTTAAATCTTTGGCTTAATGTAATTGATACCTCTCACTTCCTCAAGAGAAAATACAAAACCAAAAACAAAACGTTCAAATCTTTTATTCCCTATGTTTTTTTTTTTTTGTTTTGTTTTGCTTTGTTATGTTTTTTTCTGCATGTGAGGATCTCCTGCTGCTCCCGTATTTTGACTTCTTTAGCAGAAATCACTCCACATCTGACTATGGTTAAGATTCTCAATCAGACTGCCCCTGTTTAGGTAAGATCTCAAACCACTAAATCAGTCAATCAATACAGTGTTTATCTGTGAAATTAAAGAAAAAAAGAAAAGAAACTCTGAGACATAAAGACATTTTAAGGCATAAGATAGGGATCATAACTTTCCAATGAATGAGAGGCAAGCAGCAGGGGAAAGGAAAGACATGTAGAGAGGGAAAGGTGACAATTTTGCTGAGGAATGCTTGTGTCATTTTCCTTAGGGAGGAGAGGAACAGAGTGGGGAGATGTGGGAGGAGAGCGGTGTGAAGAGGCTCTTTGGGTACCATGGAGATGGGTACAGTGTAAAAATCTGTATACTGTAGATAAGTAAGTGGGAGGTTGATATCAAACTCCTACCAGCCAGAAACTGTCTTTGTACAGGGTAAACATGCTAAGGGCTGGAGAGAAAGAAGGCAGCACTGTTTTAGCCTCTTCCATGCCAGTTGTCTACTTAACATTTAAGACAGTAGAGGAAAGGGACAAGCAAATATTTTTCAAGCTTGCGCCTTTCAGTGTGACTGTTCTCTTATCTGTATCAGGTCTACCAGGAATGTAAAAACTGTTCCAGGGTGTTTCTTTTCCCAAGGAAATTGTCTTGCTCCTCCAGACCTGCTTTTTTTTTCTGTCTCTTCTTTCAGTTTCAGCCCTAATTTGATTAACTGGGTGCTCATAATAAATTCATAATGCTTCTCCATGGTTCATGAATGTGGGGAAGAAAATGTGACAGATTCACTAGGAACTAAGTGTTATTTTATGTCTGAGTAAGACAGGGTGTTTTCAAGATTCAGTCTTTGTGTTACACTGCTTTGAAAGACTGTCTCTGCTCATTTTAGGATTTCTTTGTTCTCTGCTTCTAATTTTTATGCTTTCAGTGCCTATAAGACCATGCTGTTATTTATATCCATGGCCAAAACGAAAATGCTATAGTTTGGAAGTATTACGATATACTCCTAAGTACCACTGGATTTTTTCTTTTTAAAATTAAAGAAACACTAGAAAATGATGAATGTAGTTTTCAGGATATTGTTTTTCATGCTGTTGATTCTTCTTAAAATACATACTTCCTGCTGTCTAAATGTAAGGGAAGCTAATTCAAGTCGTACTCTATTCCCTTAAGTGGAATCATAGAATCATAGAATCATAGAATCATAGAATCACAGAATTGCTCAGATTGGAAAAGACTTCAAAGATCATCAAGTCCAACCACAACCTAACCATACTACCCTAACTGTGATAACCCTCTGCTAAATCATGTCCCTGAGCACCACATCCATACGGTTTTTAAACACATTCAGGGATGGTGACTCAACCACCTCCCTGGGGAGCCTATTCCAGTGCTTAACAACCCTTTCTGTAAAGAAGTTTGTCCTGATATCCAGCCTGGTACAACTTGAGGCCATTTCCCCTCATCCTGTCACTTGTCAACAGTGAGAAGAGACCAACCCTGCTATCGCTGTAATCACCTTTCAGATATTGGAAGAGAGCAATAAAGTTTCCCCTCAGCCTCCTTTTCCCCAGACTAAACAGCCCCAGTTCCTTCACTCGCTCCTCGTAGGAGCCCAAGCCCTTCACAAGCCTTGTTGCCCTTCTTTGGACCTGCTCCAGCACCTCAGTGTTCTTTCTGTATTGAGGTGCCCAAAACTGAACACAGTACTCAAGGCGAGGCCTCACCAGTGCCAAGTACAGGGCCAGGATTACTTCCCTAGACCTGCTCACCTGATATAACCCAGGATGCCATTGGCCTTCTTGGCCACCTGAGCACACTGCTGGCTCATATTCAGCTGGCTGTCCATCAGTACACCAAGGTCCCTTTCCGTAGTAGTTGTACTTAAAGGAAGGATAGTTTTGTGTTTGCTTCAAGTTAAAAGGATTTCTACTTGGGGAAGCAATGTACTTGCTGACAGGTCTTCTGAGTACCAAATGAGATGACAATGGGTGGTATTTAGCTGTTATGAGCATGCATAAATTCAGGAGTACCAGCAATACATGCATGTACAGCTAAAACAACTATCCTTTGCCCCACAGGGACAGCAGGATGTGAGTCTTCTTCTACAGCCTCAGAGGCATGGGCCTGGGCTTTGGCTCTGAGGGCGTTAACATAAGAACTGTGGGACTTGTTTAAACAGAGTTGCAGCACAGTGAAGGAAAAGGGGCAGGATGCATTTCAGAAGTAGATAGCAGTATGCCTGTCACAGAATCACTGAATGGCTGAGGTTGGCAGGGACTTCTGTATCCCTCCTCCCTCAGGCCCTTGACGGACTTCCAGATTCTGGAATTCCCCACAACTGAAGCTCTGGGGAGATGTGTTGCTCCTCAAGAGGTCCATCTGGGTGCATGTGTCAGCCCAGAAAAGCTGTGGCCCCTCCATCTGGATTTTTGCCTCAGCTTGGCTGTTGCAGCAGATGGTCACTATGCTTTTTTCAGTAGAGTACTGCATCTTTGTGTTACCAGGTGAGAAGAAAGTGGTCTGCCTTGTGCCCTCCCTGCATGCGCTGCCGCAATAAAGTAAGGACTGGTGGCTCCAGGCAGCTCTCTCGCCCTGGCTTCTCCTGGGTGTTTGAACTGCCTCTCACAGAGCAAACTCCCACAATACTGCAGAACATGGCTTCAGTGGTGCTGTTCACTTCAGAAAATGACCAGGATTGTTTATGCAAGACTTTGTGTTTAAATGGTTTGCTGCAGTAGAGTTTCAAGGAGCTGTGGGGGGAAACTACTCCCTGTGGCTTTGTGTCCAGCATAGCTTTCTGTGCGCAGACTGGCTCTTCAAGTTAAAATGGCAATAAAAGCTCAACTTCGCAATGGCAACGTGTCTGCATGTGTGCTTTCAGGAGTAAGCACAGTGCAGCAAATTTCTTAAGACTTTAATTTGCTGTGCTGGAGGATGGCTGAGCAGAGGTACTGGTCCCATGGGGGTTACCACAGTGTGCGTTGGGTGAGGCCCACAGAGCGGTCTGAGGCCTGTGGTGCTGCTGCAGGGCACCGTGTCTCTGACTCTCATCCCTAACTGCTAAACTCGGCCAAACAGCAACAGCAGTCTTCATGATGAATAAAAATATCGCTAGGCCATAAAGTACTCTCCTTCCTGAATTTCTGAAACTTAGCATGAGCTGTGACGGTGCTTAAGGTGTTGTCACTGGTTAGAAGGCCAGCATTTCAACTCTGAGGTTATGGTTGGTCTCCCGTTTGTAGAAACTTTTTTGGTTTTTTTTTGAGATTTTCATACTTAAAAGGGTACATGTTGACCTCCATGGGAAAATGTATAGAGGACATCTTAGAGCATAGCTTTTAATTGGATTTTTCTCTGAACTAGCAAAGGAAAAGCCTTTAAGCTACAGTTTTACAGATGCTGTTAACATTGTAGAAGGTGTTAATTACAGATTTAAAAATCAGATTGAAACTAGGTCTTGCATGCTATAAGCACAGGTTGCTGCTGGTAGGAGCACCAAAGCTGCACCACAACAGGTGACTTCAGTGTGTAAATTTGTGAAGAAGGATGGGGATGCCCCACCCAGAAGAAAGGGGCTGTGGTGGTGGGAAGCTCTTGTAGCCTTTCTCATAGGCATCTCAGTACAGTGGTCATGATGAACTACGAGCATAGCATCTTGTCTGTCTCCATTCCCTTGAGCTTCCTATTCAAGCTTCAAGGGTTTTCTGTTACTTACTGGAAATAGGCATCTGAGAAGTGAAGTACTTCTGGTCTGGTCTGGAGTTTGTGTTCAGTGATTTATAACAAACTGGACCTCCTAGCCCCAGGGGCTAAAATCAGTGTAAAATCAGGAATAGGAGTGGCACTGGCTGATAAATTGCTGTCTTTCTAAGTTGAGCACATTTAATTATATGTTTATATTATTTTACTTAATTTTTCAATACTGAAGTCTATGGGAGAGGGTGACACTACCATTATGGGCTGTAGTAAGCAGCTTATCTTGTAAGATTCTTCTCAATGTGTGATTCCTAAAGAGCAGGGCTCAAATTTGCACTGTGCAATAGTTAATTTACATCCAGAATGAAAGCACAAAGCTTGATTACGTATGCACTCCAACAATCACTAGCACTTCTTCATGTGATGTTAAAAATGTACATATGTTAATGTCTGTTTCTTTGTTGCCACAGGTTCTGCCTGGCATACTGCAGAAGCACTGCTGTATTTTACCTGACCGGAACACAGGTAAACTTCTTTCTCAATGACTTAATATTGGACTATGGTTTGGAGAAATACAAACACACCTTGGATAATGTGGAGAAGTCTTGTTTGCTACTTACCATCACCAAAGTCTACTCCAGGGAGTGATGGCTTGGATTCCTTGTTTAAATGATCTGGCTTCGTTTGAAGATTTAGTTTTCTGTTAGCTTTCTGGAGCTATTGCTTTTTTAGAGATTGCTATCAGGTCTCGCTCGTAAAGGTATTTGTGTGAATTTCTGAATTGTCTATTGTCAATTATAAAATTACAATTCTGTTGAGATAAGAGGTTTAATACTGGAATCTGAAATCTGGTCCTCTTGATTCACAGAGGTGTTAAGCTGCAAGTTGTATGTGTAGCAGGGTTAGAATATAAGACAACTCAAGCACACTTAGGTATGAAAACAGATGTCACTTCTATTGCTTCTGTGTGACTGCTAAAGTATTTTTATGCTTACCTACTGTATAGTTGGGAGTTGCCAGCAGGTGCAAAGTAAATAATTGCTGTGTTCCACTTTCTCTGTTTCCTCCATTTATGGTGTTTAAATCCTTGGCAGGAAGCAGGAGAAGAAAAGTTCAAAATAGATGTGGGGGATATTTCAGTTCCTTCCTAGACAAGAGGAATGACTGAATTTCTAGCAGGTTGCAGATGCAGTTTCTGGATCCCAGCACAAAAGAAATGGTTAAACAGAGGTGAAGAGATGGCCATTGTTTCATCTGCAAGCTCGCTCTCCAGGATTTTGTGGTAGTAGGCTTTGTCAGTCTATATTCAGTGAGAAGAGCTCCCCAGGAGCCCTTACGGATGGAGCTGTGGCTTTCCACTCTGCAGGAGCGCTAGTTCTCTGCAGCTCTGACAGGAAGTGCACAGTTTGAATCCCACACCATTCAATTTTTCTTGTGTAGCCCACAGTAAATAAGTTGTCTGTCCTTTCTTTGCTTCTTCCTATCCCGATCTTCTACATGTCTATACTTAATGGAGGCAGCAGTAGCTTGCAACCACTTTGTAGGAGTCCATTTATATTTCTGGGAAGCTGAGTTTCGTTGATGGAGTTGATTAAACATAGATGAACCACTTTCTTGTTTGATTATGTTGGAATCCATAAATGCACATTAAGAAGGCAGTCATTAAATTTGTGTAAATTTGGAGTGTACTATTTGAATTCAGACATTTACATCATATATAATCTTGTACAGCTCTGTTCTCATTAATTGAGGCAGGAGAAATGGCGTGATTGCAAGCTTTGGATCTCTATCTGTGTTCAGTTGCTAGTGTTTGGAAGAATTTACGAGTGTGCAGACTTGGGTGTTGTGCCTGATGAAATGGAGACAGGGAGAAAGATGTGAAGTGGAAGATGATCGTAGGAGAGGAAGATTAAAGTAAGACCTCTAAAACCTCTGAGGAGCTACTCAAATGTTGTGGGAAATGGGATGGGTAAAAGGCAGCAGCATTAGTAGTTTTTCCACTTGTTCACATCCACTCAACAGTTAGGAGGCCAGCTTAGGAGTCTTAGGCTAGGACTTGAAGAGTACCACTACAGCCAAGCTCTTTTCCAGTCTTAGCACAGAAGCTACTGGGGAGCTACACTACAGAGAAGGAAGAGAGCCCTTGGGAATGATGGGGCCAATGATACAGGGTCACTTGCTCACCTAGCTGCTGTTCCCAGCTTACCCAGCCTTGAGTCTTGGGAATACCTTTTAACCAGTCTTTGAATTAGAGGCCTTGGATAACCCATACCTTGGAAAATTTCATGCCTCAGTGACTTTTCCTGCACTGTTGAAGTGCCAACACTTATTCTCCCAGTGTCAGTACTCTGGTAACTGGAGAGCTGTACACATAAAGAAAATACATGGGAACATGGATCACATTCCCCTTGTGTGACTGTGTGTTAATACATCTACTGCAAACTTTTATTTTCGGTTCTTACAACTTGGTTACGAAAACATTTCTTGCAGAACCTTCCAAAAAGAAAGATATAAAACTAATTCAGCTGCTAAGTAGCAATACTGTTTTGGAAGAAGACATATTTAACAAGATTAGTTGTTTCAAACAACACCTTCATTCTGTACGTCTTTCTTGATTGCCATAAGCATCCTGAAGACTATACTGATGCCCCTTCTTGGTTTCTTTCCATCTCCCATAAGTTAATGAGCCAGCCACAACTGGAGTACATTAGCAGGTATAAAGTTAATTGGAAGAAAGCAGTTACATGCTCCGTACCGGTGTTACTAACAAGATCATAAGGAGAAATAGTGTGAAGATACCAATGACCGGGTGGGGAGCAGCTTCCTCATTTCCTTGAATTATATCCCTCTCTATTTCAAGCTCCAGCTGGGAAAAATAAGCCACCCTTTTTGATGTATGCCCACCAGCCTATGTGCATGTATGCAGCCAGATATAATTCCCTTTATAAATATTTCCATCCCCAACCTACTGGAACTCTTCAGCCAAGTCAGAGATCTCTCTTGTAACTGCATGATCACTTCTGTAAATCTCAAACAGATGCCAATGATGCCCTTCCCCTCCTCCCTTCCCCCTTAGTAAGGTTTGCAGTTGTAGTGATGGCTTAGAGAGCTGTTCACACAGTGTGAATGTTACACATTATAGCCCTGAAATAACAATAGAGAGGTAGCCTTTAATTACAAAATATCTTGGCATTCTAAAACAAATAAATGAAAACAAACAAACAAACAAAACATAAAAAATGAGGGATAGAACTTCTGTGAAATAGAGAATTTAGTCAGTGTTTGCTGATGTGGATTTTAAAATTAAATTTGTGCTTTTTAGTTTTATTTTTTATTTCTAGTCCTTCTTGAAGTGCAGCTCTTCGGACAATACATGTGGGCTGTTTAGCTATAAATGCTTTCACACAAAGAAAAAGTGGAAATGAATATGAAAGCTTTTGCTTTTGTGTATGCTGTGTTTAAGCAGACTCAGACTAGATCAGTGAGTTTGAAGTTTGATTTCTCCTTGTGCCAGGCCTGCCAGCATTGTGATCTAGCACTCTAAATGATCCTTGAGGTGAGTACAAGTATACCTGGTATGGAACAACAGGTGAGTTATCAGTGGGACTCATTAACAGAATTGCTCTGTGCAATTTTTACCATTGCTGCAGCTGCTAAATGGACATTCTTATTCTGCAGAGATGCTGATGGGTGTGTGCATTGTCTGCCACAGTTATGCTCTTGATACACAATTATTAGTTTCCTATGATGAAAGAAAATTGCACAAGAAGCTTCTGTACTATTCTTTTCCATCAGAGCTGTGAGTTTAATATATTGTGGACTCTAAATTTGGGTTCAGTTTTGCAGTGAAGATCCCAGAGAAAGCAACGAATCAATAGTCACTAACAGCTTCTGGTGTTGATTTGTTCTCTGATGCTTTAAGCTTGCATTTCCTCTCGGATGGTGAGGGAGAACATAGGCACAATAAAGCAGATCCACACACCTATCAGGCTGACTTGATTCTGATAAATAGCTCTGTTAAGCTTTAAATAACACTCTTAAATAAAAAAAAAGAGAGATTTATACTGTCTCAAGTTTCTTCATCATCCATTTTCAGGTCAGCTCTTGTGTGCTGATATTGAACTTGTGCAAGACATTACATCCTTTATTATAATCATTTTGTTTTGTCCATTGCATTGGCTGAAATTACATTGACACAAAGTGGGACCAGTGTTCTGTTCTCTGCAAAGAATGAATAATATCTGCTTGAGAAACTGATAATTGCTTTAGATACAAAAGCAGGAGTTTAATAATAACCAATCTGTTGTTTGGGTAAAGTATAGCGCAAGGCAGTAATGTTTCATCCTTCCTTTGTTTGCTTTTCTTTCTGTTGCTTGAAGAGCAAATATTGAACAGGAGAAAAATCTAAGATGGTATTAAAAAGAATTACTGCATGAAACTTTACTAAATTGAATAAGGAAGTTAGCATTGTTGTTTTTTTTATTTTCCTTAATGATGTCTACAACTGAGTTGCCTTAGTAGATTTTAAAAGGCCAGTTTTGGTGATTTATATGACTTATAACCAGCAAATGTATTACTACCTTCTACTGTTGGTTTTTTGTTGTTTGTTTGTTAGTTTTTAATATATAAATATAAAATGCATCTATATGGACCGGGCATCAGCCGGTTTGATTTTATGGGAGGAATTACAGAACAGTGCCTGACAGTCTGGCGGTTCTGTTACAAAAATGAGCTATCATTTTTGCTAATAGGTCATCTTCCACCTGAACATTTCAAAATACATTTAATTGTGATGGATTTTTGTCTGGTGCGGCTGAGATAAAGAAGTGTTACCCCTGCCTTTTTCAGAAGATGAAATCAGATTATCAACTGTTGCAGTGCGAGAATATTTGCTAGGGTTATATGTAATCCTTCTTAGAAGTCCTTTGCCTAACTTGAGGTCATCCTTTTACTTTGAAAACGTGGCTATAGATTTTTAGGCAGCTCCTGCAGGTTTCACCTGCTGCCTGCTTGCTGAGTTCAACACAAGCGCTCTCATTCAGATGTTCAGCTGCAGGCTGCCTGCTGGTACTTTCCAGCCCTGTTTCCATGGAAATAGGAATTAGAGGGGTGAAAATAAAGCAAGAGTAAGTATTTTCCTAATCTTCTCCCTAATCCGGAATATCTCATACCTTGCCATCAAGGTTGTTTTGCTTTTAGTTGGCCAGTCATGTGATGGTAACTTTTGCAAAAGAATAAATAAATAAATTGCTGTCACTTAGAGCTGTGGTGAGCAATACCTATTACCATAGCTCTGTAGAGGTATATGGGATCACCAGCAAAGGATGAAGAAGGGAGAATTGAATTGGACTGCAAGGATAAATGGATGAAAGGATGTGAAGTGATATCCAGTGGCAGCGGTGATAAACTGTGACAGAAGTTCTTGTCAATTGTAGCTCATATGGTGACAATGCTGACAGTAATTAATTAGAGAATGAACCTAAGGGAGGAAAACATCCTGGCCAGAGAAGATCTAATTTAAATGCTCCACTCTGAGTGTGAAATGAGGATATCCTCAGATGTATTCAGAACATAATTTGGAGTTCTCAAATCTCCTGAGAGATGCCTGCTCTCCAGTCTCTGTCCCCCTAGGCTACTTACTACTCAGCAGAGTAAGGGCTGCAGAGCAGAAGCTGTGCAGGTGGCTGTGTGGTGAGGTGAGCATCCCAGTTATTATGAGCAGCTCTTCTACCCTTTCCCTGTGGGCTGAACTACAGCCCCTGTTTTGTGTTGGCCATTCCTTGGGAAAAATAGGTCTGGGGTCCTTGGGCTGTGTTTCTTACTCTGCCATCAGCAGTCAGTCATGCCAGCAGAGAAGCAGGAATGGGAGGTACCTAGCCTCTGCTGTGCCGAGGGAGGATCTGCTTTGCGCACGTCTGACAGCTGTCTGTGTAGCCTGCCCAGGCTCTTTATTCAGCTTCCCTGATCCTACCACTGAAAACTTTTCCTTATTCATGGCCTGAATCTTCCTTGCTGCAGCTTGAGCTTATTAGCTTGTTTGTATGATGGGTGCCTTCAGCTTCTCAGCTCCTTCCAGATACCCTTTCTATATCTGAAGACTGTTTATGCTGTCTTCTCTCCCTTTAGATTCTAATGTCTAGACTAATGAATTCCACTCTTCCCCTCTTCCATATGTATTACATTACCATACATCTGAAACTGACATGTTTTGAATGTAACTTTTATTTCAGTGAGTGTTTTTATCCCCACCTGGATTTGTTTAGGAAAGAGAACAGAGTGTAGCAGTTCTCTAAATGTGACGCGATCACTGATCAGCTAATGTCTAATATTCGATTTTTACACTGCATAAACTTTCATGTTTCATTCTGTGTCCTTTCTTCTTCCAGAAGACTTGATTGACTTGTCTGAGCATGTTATCAGGAGGTTTGAGTAAAGATACTAAACATTTTTATTGTAATATTCCTGAGCAGGTTGGGTTTCACCTGTGTCTTTCCTGATTCTTTCTTCTAAGTTCTTTACTATGAAAGTGGTGAGGTGCTGGAACAGGCTGCCCAGAGAGGTTGTGGATGCCCCGTCCCTGGAGGTGTTCAAGGCCAGGTTGGATGTGGCGCTGGGCAGCCAGGTCTAGTATTAAATGGGGAGGCTGGTGGCCCTGCCTGTGGCGGAAGGGGGGAGGGGAGGGGATTGGAGATTAGTGATCCTTGAGGTCCCTTCCAACCTGGGCCATTCTGTGATTCTGTGATTCTCTTCCTGTCACCCAGCCCACAAGATCAATACAAGCCTATTACCTGAACTTTGGTCCTGAGTCTTTGTTTCTTCTAGCTTTTCTAATACCTACAGACGATTAGCAGCACATGTAACATGGCCATAAGGGTCCAGTGTGTTTTTTTTCCATTTCTCTCAGTGATTCAGCATCCAGATGACAAGCAACTGGCCAAAGCTATCAGCTTTTCAATACAGATAATTTGCAGTGAAGTCAAGAGGGAACCAGCGAGCTGTGTAAAAAATCATCTTTTAATTTTAGTTTCTACCCTGTGGGTCAGTTTGTATTTCTTAGTATTGTTAGATGTCTAGCCAGAATACAGAATGACACACTTGTAGTCTCAAACCAGCCAGAAGACTGCCTTGTCTTATTTGATTTGGCTCTACCTATGACCATCTAGTTTAATCCACTAAAATCTAGTCTCTGTGCAGAGCAAAATTACAGGCAGTTTGGAGTAGATGCAGATTTCAAAGGGAGACAGAACTTGTATCTCAAGGTCAGTAGGACCTCCACCTTCAATATCTTCAGTACTTCAAGTTCTTTAATACCTTCAATACTTCAATATTTTCAGTACCTCTTGGTGTAGAGCTAATTAGTATTTGTTGTTCCACATACCATAATTGATTAGGTCAGGATATTCTGGATATATGTGAGGGTGAAACTGTCTTAAGACTCCAGCTGGTGCAGATCTCTATACCATTTTGCTAATGAAACCGAATGCATGGCTTTAGCACATGGCTCCAGTTCTTCAGCCTTTGCACTGTACCCTAGTTGGCTGGGAGTCCTTTTTGGATTTCAGCGTTCTCCATGCCCAGTTCCTCCTTCCTGATGCTTTTGCCTCTCCTGATGGGAAGTAATGGTTGTATTTCACCCAGAACTATGTCATCTCCAAACCAAAACTGAGCAAGAGAGTTCACTGATGTTTGGCTACTGTATGAAATGTTCCAAAATCAGTAAAACGGGCTTCCTCGACAGGCAAGACTGACTAGCCCTTGTGCTCTGGGGACTAAATTTAAACCATGAGCTCTTAAATACCACTTTGACAACGATCTCAGCCTCATGTGCCTTGACAGGGATATGTGTGGGTGAGCAGGGGCTGAAGAAGGGACTCCAAGTCAGTAAAGCATACTTCTAGAGACAGAAATGTGAGTGGGCATATGTGTTTGCAATGTCTTTGTCTAGCATCAGAAGAGCTCTGGTGGCTGAAGGTGTGTAGGAAGGAAGTTCTCTCCAGAAAACAGCATCTCTTACAAGAAAGCTTACTTGACCTTTATTTCTGAGATGTTTTATAGAGCATTCCCAATGTGTACAGCTCAGTTACCAAAGGAAGAGATAATAAACATACATCATCAGCAGCTGAATCTGCATGCAGCCCTGATAACCAGTCATGTTAGAAATGTGGCTAATCATTGCTAAATGAAAGCAGTATGTGGATTGGCTGATATCTGTATGCCAGGAGTTGAGATTTTTATTTTTCAGTGCTTCCATCTATTTGTGAAATGGTTGCCCAGGCAGTATATAAATCACGTGGACTGAGGGGGTGTGTATGTGAGTGTACAATACACGGGCATCCTCCTGCAGAGGAATAAAGTTTTGAAGTCCACTGCCAAAATGTATGACTTTGCCAACACAGTGCGCAGTGTGTGGGTAGAGGTAAAGAGCATGTAATTCAGCAGAGAAATCAAAAGACAGAAATTTTTACTCATACTGTAAGGCAAAATGTGTCTCTGAAGAAGCTAAAATGTTAGTACTGTTTTGTAGAACAACTACCAATTAATGGTGAGGAGCACAGGGAATTCATAAAGGTCTCAGAAGAATCTGGCTGTAATACTGGAGGAGTCTTGGATTCATTGCTTTCATATACATGCAGTAGACCACACTGGGACTTCATTCCCATTAGAGGATCTGGCTTTGGTTGCAGGCCAAAAGAAACCACCCCCTCACCTTTTGAAGGGCCTCAGTGCCTACACAGGAGTATCTGTGTTACCTGTTTCAGTACTGTCTTGTCTCACTCCAGCTGTGGTGAGACAGCTCTGAAAGAAGAAGAGATCTCATGGCTGGTACGTGTAAATCATTCAGTTGTGCAAAACATAAAAGTAATAAACATGTTTTTATTTGCTGACAGCTCCTTAACATGTTGATGATATTCCTTTTTCCCTCCCTTTGAATTACAGTTCAATTGTACAAGTAGATTTAGGAGTTATCCTTAAAATGCATCCTTCTGTAACCTGGGAAGTGTCTCAGTTCTGAGCGGAGAAAGTGTAATGGCAGCAGCATTGTAGGTGACCATCGCGCTCTTCTCCCGCAGTCACTGCAGTTCTATCATAATCTCCATTTTTTGTGGAAGATCTTCATGATTCTTAAGTTAAAAGCATTGTTTTTGTTTTTGTTTCCAAAAGACATGCAAAAAAAAAAAAAGTTAGAAAAAATGAGAAATAGAGCTCACAACTCCCCCCAGAATCATCAATAAACTCACATTTGCTTTTTTTGTGTCCTCTCTTCTACCCCTACTTTTACTAGAAGATGGGGAGAATATGGGGAATCAAGTTCTCTGAGATGCTCAGTGTTAGGTAACTTTTATTTTCACAAGATGCCTGACTGATACTTGTGTGCTCTAAGGCATGCTGCTCGATTTGGAGCAGTCTGCCACACGTTCAGGACTTGTATTTAACTCCCAGGATTAAATAACAGGCTTAAAAAGCTGTAGCATATAAGCCTCTCCACGACAAAAACATGAGAGCTGTCTTATCTTCCAGTTATGTGTTTTCCAGAAAAAGACACCCTGCTTGCACTGATGCCCTGATGCACTTCCTCCAGATCTCTGACTTTATTAATGCACAATTTTTCCTGTCCTCCTTACTTCTTCTTGAATTATCTGGTGGGGTGGGAGTACTAAAACATACATTTTGTTTTGAAAACATCTGAGCCGTTCATGCTTTCCATTTAAAGATAAACTACAGCGATATTCTCTGTGCTTAAAAAGGTTATTCTAAGCTAGAATGGTTTTATTTGTAGTAATGCTGCATGACGTGGTTCTCCTGTCTTTTGGGATACTATAACATAATAGGCACTATAAATAACAGCTGCTAATGTCTACAATTGTGTACAACAGGCAGTAATTTAACCACTTGTCTCCCTTCTGTCATGATGGGAAATATCAAATGTTTCTGCACCAATAATGCCTATGATCCCTAAAGCTGTTAGTGGTGGTTATTGTAGAAGTATATCACCAGTGGCAGCGCTGCAGCCTCTGCCCTTGAGATTAAAACATAGGGAATGCTTCGATGTGCATGGCTTAGGCGTCTCGGTGTGACTCTGCATTGGATCAGACACCGGCCGTACCTCCTGAGAATCTCTCCCAAACTGCCAGCCAAGAGGATGAATGCTGCTGAGCAGAAAGGAGAAGCAGGTGAAGAGCTCAGGAACAGGCAAAAGCATTCTGTTAAGCTTATCCTCCCTGTGGCAAGGGTCACTAGGGCAGAGGAGTGGCAGAGGAGGAGAAAGTGAAGGCGTTTCACCGTAAAGGAAAGTGGCATTTCAGTATACCTCTGTGAAAGTAATTCTTCAAAACTGGGTACACATTGACACTTGTAGGTGATGTTGATTATATTTATATAGATTAGTTTGCTAGACTTCAGTAGAATCATAGAATCATAGAATGACCTGGGTTGAAAAGGACAACAACGATCATCTAGTTTCAACCCCCCTGCTATGTGCAGGGTCGCCAACCACCAGACCAGGCTGCCCAGAGCCACATCCAGCCTGGCTTTGAATGCCTCCAGGGATGGGGCATCCACAACCTCCTTGGGCAACCTGTTCCAGTGCGTCACCACCCTCTGAGTGAAAAACTTCCTCCTAATATCTAACCTAAACATACCCTGTCTCAGTTTAAAACCATTCTTCCTTGTCCTATCACTATCCACCCTCGTAAACAGCCGTTCCCCCTCCTGTTTATACACTCACTTCAAGTATTGGAAGGCCGCAATGAGGTCTCCCCAGAGCCTGCTCTTCTCCATGCTAAACAATCCCAGTTCCCTCAACCTTTCCTCATAGGAGAGGTGCTCCAGCCCTCTGATCATCTTGTTGGCTCTCCTCTGGACCCGCTCTAAGAGCTCCATGTCCTTCATGTACTGAGGGCCCCAGGCCTGGACACAGTGCTCCAGATGGGGCCTCACAAGAGCTGAGTAGAGGGGGACAATCACCTCCCTCTCCCTGCTGGCCACCCCTTTTTTAATGCAGCCCAGAACACAGTTGGCCTTCCGGTCTGCAAGTGCGCCCTGCTGGCTCACGTCCAGGTTCTCGTCCTCCAGGACCCCCAAGTCCTTCTCCGCAGGGCTGCTCTCAAGGAGATCTTCCCCCAGTTAAGCAGTAGATAACTGCTTAAGTGAGGAAATGTGAATTTGTAGTTGATGAAGGTGCTGTGAACAAGCAAAGAACAAGAGTCCCCTAGATGTTACTTGGACATGGCTTAAAATCAAGGAAGAAGTGATAGGGAAGAGGGCAGTACTGGAGAAACCATGAGAAGCATAGCTCACAATTGTTTGCATCTGACAGCAAACCCTGGGGATGAATCATTGAAGATTTTCAGTGGTATATTTAGGAAACCTAAACTTACCAAGGAATAATGATGGCATGACAAAAAGCCATGGGGGCATTTGCAGGCTGTGTTACATTATACAATGGCTTCTCGAGTGTCCTTTGTAAACTGAGGACTGATCCTCTGTACTGTGCTATTAAAACTTCTTGGGAGCCAGGAGCCTCCATACTGAACATGGGCAGAACAATGCTGGAGGCTTCAGCTGACAGAACTTCAATTCATGAACCACCTTCACAAATATATTTGGAAATTGTGAGTCACAGGAATCAGCCCACAAGGCATAAGGAATTACATCATGATTAAACTGTAGGTGATTATAGATGTAAGGGGTAAGATATCATTTAAGCTTCAGGGAAAGGAAAGCATATTTGAAAATGCTTCAGTACTGTTTGCACCTGCACTTGTTTGTAGGGCAACTGGAGACTGCAATAGGAAATTGAAAAGCCTAAAGAGGTAGAACAAGCGTGATGTGGACCGTTATTAATGTATGTTAAGTGAAGTGATCTTTCTCTTATTGCTATAAAGACTTAGAAATCCTGTACGGTCATGAGCTCCTCTGCATTAGGACTACTGATCCATGTTTCATACACCTGAATATAAATGTTACTGATGCCTTCTGTGTACACTAAATATATGTTATAATGATTCTTTTAAAAAGATCATTAGAATTCATTGCCCAGTGCTGAAATTTCCTAACTCTTTCCAGTTTCTATGGAAACTGGAATAGTAAGAAGACACAATAAACAGATGCACTGTATTATAAGCCTCTACTTCTGTAGGACATCTATTTTAGTAATGTGTCCAAATTATTCTGGTGACAGGTATTATGCATTTGATCATACGTACAGTAATGTATCTATTTCCTTTTGACTGAAGACTTGTTGTCTAGCTTTGAGGACTTTTACTTTGGTCTTCAATCATTTTCCTGAACCACTGGTGGGGTGGTATGTGCCAGTAGTTATTGCACTAGTGCTCGTAGTGTTTAGCTCATAAGGGAGTAGTGAGTGCTTAATAATGTTAAAAATGCTTCAGAAATGGGAAAATCTTAAAATGCAGAAATATACTTGTTACTAGCTAATACAGAAAATCAAAATTTCCTTTGGATGGGATTCTTTTGAACTTGCTTGCGTGGCATGGTTTTCTATGGGCCTAGCTGGAAAAGTATAGCTTGCTGCTTCTAAGGATAACCAACATGCCTTTTGTGGAATAAATTACATCTCACAAAGTGGAGTGTCATCATATGCAGCCATGCTCGGTTTCAGTCCTTGACACATTTTTTTTGTGCAGCACTGAGAGCTCTCCCTAGCAGAACTAGCAGGCTGCAGGAAGGAGCACGGAGCATATTCCCCTGCCACACTGGGGACCGTGTTTCGTGCAGGCACATTTTCTGAACCAGGGAGTTCAGGTTGAGGAGGAGAATTTTGTACTCACTGTTGATGCAGTGAACTTCCCACAAGATCACTGATCTCACCTTATGTTTTAGAAATGAGCCTTTCTACTGTGAAACAAGATTTACTACTGCTGAAATAGGTAGTCAGACTTTAAAAAACTATAGTAAAAGAATTCAATTGGCTTAGTGAAATATAGTAAGAGACGGGGTTAGACCCAATGGACTGTACTATATAAAAAGGAATGCTTTCCGAAATTATTTCACTTTTTATGAATGATAAAGAGCTCAGTTTTCAAAAAATGCAGGGTTTTGATGAATGGAAAATGCATACAGCAAATTGTGATAGCAAAAAATTATTTTCATTTACATGTCTTCACCAAAATAGGAGGGTTTGGTTGTTTTCTTCTTTTTCCTTTTAACTTTGACCACGATCTATGCTTGCTTGAGTGATTTACTGGACATTAAAATGTTGAAATATGCTATGGACAATGTATAATGCTTAATTCATTGAAGATCTGCTGTATTAAATGTTTGCCAAAATCAATTGCTAATTTTATTTAGTGGTAGTTGCTTTTAAAAATGCAGGAGTAAAAATGACAAGGATGCTGGGGCTAAGGAAGGAAAAATGTTCAAAGAATCCTTTCCTGAGGACCAACAAGTCACATCTTGAAAACCTTGCTGTTCTTCTGATGGTGGTGGGAAAACACCAAAAGCACAATTTGTAAGTTTCTCTTTTTAGATGCATTAGCACTATTCTGCTTATCACTGTTGGTGCAAGGCATGAGATAACCTGATTCAGCAACCTTTTGGGTTTTGGATACAATGATGTCAAATGGTGTTCCTCAAAAGCACATAATGCTTTGATATCCAAAAAAAGCTAGGCTGTTGGATGAGATTATAAACAGGTATTTGTATCAGTCCTTGAAAACACGTGTCATGATATCATCCAAGTGAGTACGTTCAGATATGTTCTACCACCACCACTTCGGAGAGAGTAGTGCTGTGAGGGAGCCCCCATGCTTAGACAAACTTCTTCGTAACTGTTGGACTCAGGGTGCTAATAAAGGCACATCAGTCCGTAGAGGCAGAGAAGATAGGATAGAAGGAGATAATATTATTATTATTTTTTTCCATGCAGTGTAGACTGTAAGCCTTTGATATGATTGTCTTTCCATTTCTTGTATTAACTTGAAACAAAATAGATTGCATCATCCATTTTTTTTTTGTTTTGATTGAACTTTTCTTTGGAATTACAGTTCAAGAAAAGGTAAAGCTTAAATAGATTTGGTTGCCAGTCCTTTGCATAAGATTTGCCTTCATTGTAGAAGGCAGATTTTGTCCTTAACATGGACTTCATCAAAACCTCAACCTTATAATCACGAAGACAGAGTTCTGTTGGGAACTATTAGAAGTAATCTTTGCTGGGCTGTATTCACTGTTTCCTGCTAGAGCTGGTCTCTGACTCGTTTGCTCATGTAATTTATGTGAGGGGAGGCTGTAGTCATCTTTCTTCTTTTGCAACTCTTATCATATAAGTCCTTGTGGAAGACATCCTGTGTCACTTCATTATTTTTATTTTGTTGAGCTGTAACTCAAGAGCATCACAGATATATTCTCTGATGAGGGAGCTGGGATTGTTTAGCCTGGAGAAGAGGAGGCTCAGGGGAGACCTCATTGCACTCTACAACTTCCTGAAGGGAGGTTGTGATGAGGAGGGGTTTGGCCTCTTCTCCCAGGCAACAAACAGGACCCGAGGAAATGACCACAAGTTGTACCAGAGGAGGTTTAGGTTAGATATAAGGAAAAACTTTTTCTCTCAGAGTGGTCAGGCACTGGAATGGCCTGCCCAGGGAGGTGGTGGAGTCACCGTCTCTGGCAGTGTTCAAGAGGCGCTACGAGATATGGTTTAGTAGTTTGTGGTAGCAGTGGTAATGGGAGGACGGTTGGACCAGATGATCTTGCAGGTTGTTTCCAACCTTGTGATTCTATGATTCTATGTTTTGTTTTTTCTTCTTCCTTAAGGCCTTTCATAGTTCAGCACAGTCACTAACTCCAGTCTTCTCCCTTGTTGGTAGTTCTTCTAATCTCTTTTTTTCCATCGCCTTTATCACTTTATTGGATATTTTGCTGATTTCCATGTCTAATATTTTGTGGCTCCCTGTAGAACTTTTTCTCTCTAGTTTAGTGCCCTTCCTTTCTATGTTCTGATTTTATTCTTTGTAACTTACCTAATTTTTTTCTTCCTTTTTTTTTTTTTTAATATCATGTAAGAGACACTTCCTATGTTGCTACTCAGTGTATTTAAACATAAGTAATTTTCTCTTTGAGCTAGCATATCCATAACTATTTGACATCTGGTAATGCTGGGCTGATTTGTCTGAAAATATCTTTCAGCATATAGTAATGGAAGTTATTGACAGATTATTCTCAACAGTAAACTGCAGAGCGTCTTTAACTCTCACTGACATCTCTGCTTGGCATTTTATAAGACTTATGGCTTCCTGAACCTTGTCGTTATTTATCTTCAATATTATTTCCTTACTACTGGATCTTTTGAATAAGATACAAAAGCTGCACCATAAATATTTCTTTTTCCCATGTGAAGAATTTGATGGTAGCCAAAGCTTTCTAGAACTTGGGAGGTTTAACTTGCAGTACACATCTTCTGGTGTTTGTTTGTTACCCATTTCTTTCTGGCAGCCACGCCACAATGTTTTTGCTCCTCAAGTTGTTTCCAGTCTCCCACGAGCAGCCCCTCTTCACTAACATAATCAGTTCCTATTGCCTTTGATTTATTTTTTCAGAAATATTCTTCCTTTCCAAGTCTCCTGGACTGCATTTTGTAAGTTTTTAGATTATAAAGTTTGTCCACAATTCGGGTTCTCTGGTATGGTTTATAATATCTGTCTCTTTAGGAACATGTTCTCTACTCTCACGTTTGATATCTTCCTTATGGGTGGGAACTGTGAACTTACAGCACAATCTACCTATAAGCATAACTTAATGTGGAATTGTTTGCTAATTCTGTAGGGAAACATAAAATGGTTTGGGTTGGAAAGGACCTTAAAGATCATCTTTTCCCAACTCCTCTACCATGGGCAGAAACACCTTCTACTAGATCAGGTTGCTCAAGGTCCAACCAACCTGGACTGTAACACATGCAGAGATGGGGCATCCACAGATTCTCTGGGCAGCATTTTCTATTACTTCACCACCCTCCTGGGTGGAGGGTGTAAACATTAAACATTAAACATTTCTTATAAATGTTTAATCTAAATTTCCCCTCTTTTAGTTTAAAAACCTTACCCCTTGACCTATCACTACAATTCCTCTCCAGCTTTCTTGAAGGCCTCCTTTGGGCATTGGAAGGATATAGTTTAATTGAAAATATATAGGTATAAACAATATGTATATAATTTAATAGAATAATCTGAAAGATAATTTCACCTCATGGAATTTCTGGAGAATATGAAATGTGCAAGTATTCTGCCTAATGTCATGTTTAATCCAGTATAAAACTGCCTATGATAGAAGAAACCAGCTGTCTTCTCATTTTGTCATTGTAATTGATCTGTTGTCTTTTCATGGTTTTTTGGTGTACTTTCCATTTTAATTCATTCAGATAACAGATCGTATATCTTTATCTTCCCTTTGGCTCATGCAAACTCTGTTCATGCCCACCAGGAGGTCACTTGATGGCTGTGTAGCCTGTGATACTTTCCACAATGTTCTAAAGCAGTATATTCTATGTTTGATTAGCCTTACTGCTAGATGTTGTGCAAAATATTTCAAACTGAATGTGTGCTGTTGCAACTTTAAATCTACTGCTATTTATTCAGTCCATCAGGGACAGAGAATAGATGATTGTTATCTCGTTTTTTGCAATGGCATTTTATATGCCTGGAAACTTTTGTCCTTGATTTCAGATTTCTCTTTTCCAGTACAAAAAATACTGAAACAGTTTCTTGGCACTTGACTGTATTTTCTAAACCTCCTGGGAAAAGGTAAATCTTTCCTTCATAAAATCTTTATCTCGAGTGTGATATGAGTGCACTGAAATGTGCTCTTTCAGTGGGAAGAAAATGTGACCAGAGTTCATCGGACCCAAGACTGTCCTGTGGTTAAATTTGTTTGTTTGGTTGATTTTTGTTGTTGTTTTGTTCTTTTGCCCGAATGCAAGCTCTTTAAACTTGTATTAAACATTTGCCTCTGTTTAGATACTAATTGAAAAGCAAATGATAAAGGAAACACAGCAGCCCAGCAGAATTAATGTTTCTGAAATTATGTGAATTGGAAACATAAAAAAAGTTCTAGGTTAAAAGCTCAGTTTTAGAAAGGCATTTATATATTCATTTATAGATTGATTCTTAATTATTGAATATATTTTTTCTCTCTTCTTTCCTTCCTGAAATCCTCCATCTGTGGTAAAACACGCATTTCTTAAAGAATTCTTGTTTCCATCTATCTCTTTATCCATAGTATTTCATTCACTCCATTTAGTTAATTTAGAATTGATCTGTGCAGAAAGCCAACAAAACATTCAGTATATTCTCATTAATGTCAACCTTGGAATTTTTAACACAAAAGTTTAATTTGTGCAATAGCTACTGAACTGCCATAGGAATGCACAGATAATACAGCATGTTCACCAGTCAGTGAGTAAATGATGGCCAAAAATCAGGAGACTGACTACAGTGACCTATTTTTGCATTCCATTTTGGCATACTTTTATAGTAACAACTACCACCCTTGTGGTATTCCGTATTTTCTTTACTTAAGTGATTTTAATTGAATATGTTTACATTCAAATGACACAATAAGAAGTAAACATATAGAAGTTTAATGACTCTGCTTTCTTAAGTTATAGAAAATAGGCATATTGCTGCAACGATGATTTTGAACATTAAGTATTTTATGGAAATGTATTAGAGGTCATATATATGTGTAGTAAAAGTTGCATAGTTGTCTTCCATCTAGTTTTTTCTCTTCTGAGATTTCTTAACACTAAAACCTGATCAACATTTTTTCACCTTGAGTTTACCAATTATATTTCTCCAATGGAGGAGTATGAAGAAGCTGTAGCTCAATTGTAGCTTCTTTGAGGTTTCTGAAAGCATTTACTTCAAATTTCTTAAAGTTCTTTTATTTGTTCCACAGTGAATTTTAGTTCCAACTCCTGGTGTGCAAGTAAAAAAATTATAATATATTCTGTCTGGGATGCTCACTGATGATAGAATCATAGAATCGTTAAGGTTGGAAAAGGCCTCTAAGAATATCTAGTCCAACCACCAGTGTACCACGAGTGCTTCTGGGAAAGTAATGCTTTGGAGTTTGATGAGTTTGTAAAGACAAAGAATGACATCAGCTTGGTTTACAAATGCAAAGGTTATTTCTAAATGTGGCTGTGTAGTTAAAGGTATGCAGAACTGGCTTCTGAGCTTTCTGTCATCACAAGGAGGAATGTTTCCATAGGTCTGATTCCTTCCTTCATTAGGACCTCATACAGCAAAGCACTTGAAAGCGTTCAACATTCTCAGAGACCTCAAGGGCGTCAGGGAAAAATACACTCGCAGTAGAGAAAAGCCTAATGGAGCATTTCTTAAAAATTAAGGAAAAAAAAAGTTTTAGCAGAGAAATAAGTCCATTGTAGGTTTGTTATAGTTTTTGTAACAAAGGTGAAGTTAGAAGGTTCCAATAAGTATTTCTGTTCTGCTTATGACTTTACAGATTGTAGACCTTGTATTTTGCATGTCATTCAGATGTTTTGCATGCCAGAGGTATTTAAGAAAAAAGTGTCTGTAAAATCAGCTCATTTACACCCAAATATCTGAAAAGACTCATTTGAGAAAGTTTTCTGGTTTATTAATACAAGCCTGGATGTGGCTCTGGGCAGCCTGGTCTAGTGGTTGGTGACCCTGCCTATGGCAGGGGGGGTTGAAACTAAATGATCTTTGAGGTTCTTTTCAACCCAGGCCATTCTATGATTCTGTGATAATACTGGAATAATTCAGAGAGAACCAAGAAATCTCTGTTAACAAATCAATATTAAAGCAGTATTCACAGTAGCAATTGGGATGTCTCCAGAAATGATTTAGTTCTGTTTGATACAAAACCCAAATCCTGTTTCATCTGGTATTTTTAATGTTGTTTTGTTAGTAAACAGTTATGCTTTTAGACTCTGTAACAGTTTTTCACATTTCTTTTAGAGTAGGACCTGTCAACAGATATTTTTTTCAAGGTTTTAGCTCATTTCAGCCAAATGCGTATAGGGTGCTGTAAGCAGTTTGACTCTATGCGGATAATTTAAAAACCGTTGTTTTATTTTGACAGAATACAGACTGAATGGGCTGGATGCTGGTTAAAGGACAGATCTCAAAATGTTGTCCTGACTGCAGTGAAAGAGGATTGTTTTTAGAATAGCTGCACAACAAATGACATCGGGTTTAACTCTATTAACACTAACCTGAGGGTAAAGATGAAAAAAATCTTCTGGATGGTGCATCTGAAATGGACAACTGTAACACCATGAATAGCTATTAAAGTGACCAGGTATATAAATCAATCTTATTTGTGCCTGGTAAGCTGGGCACTTTCAAAAAAAATTCCTTTGGTTTAGAGGAACATGAAATGGTCTATTAGAACCAAGCCGGGAAGGTCACACATTCTAGTATTGACTACAGTAGTATAATTAAATATTCTTGGAAATTTCAACTTTTTCTGTTCTGTGATAACAGACTCAATATGTTGTTTTAAGATCATGTTGGGAGTTAAAGGTCTGGCTTACTGATCCAGTATTTAAATAGAGGACAAGTGAATAGGATGGGAGGAATGATTTCATAATCACAAATGGTCACCTTGAAATTGATATTAGAACATTACAGTTTTCTTGTTTGCAAGTGATTTTGAATAAATTTATGGACCTGCAGAAATGAGGAAAAAAAAGACACCAAAAAAAAAAAACAACTGAAAACAAACAACCAAAAATTCCAGCACCTTAAGATCTGGGTAAAAGGCCTCACAGTCTGACTTAGAGTTTGATCTTTGGGTTTTCAGAGATTAAGGTGTATTTAGGTTGAACTAGATAAGCATCATTCCAGAGTGATAGCATTATATAATACAAAGTTCTTCAAATTGTCTGGAAAAAGTAAAATAAGAATATGCAGACAGACTGCATATAATGTAATTTTTTTGTAGTGATGAGAGCAGTTAGCCAATGGAATGGCCATTTCCATAGCAAATTCTTCATTTCTCCTATTCGGGTCTGATTTCTATCGCATCTATCATAGAAAAGGAACTTGGGTTTGACCCTTCCAGCTCAGGGAGACCAGGCCTGTCAGTCAGAGATATATTTATAGAATATGCATGAGGCATACATTATGACTCCTATCAAACAATAACCCCTCTGAACACCACACTCCTTAGCCTTTCTCACCTTGGTTTATTGAAAATTGCAGGGTACCTATCGTTCAAATACCTTGCTAGTGCACTTCAGGTAAATCTAAAGATCTTAATCTGTTCTACTTATTTACTTGCCTAGCTGTGTGCATGCACTGATTGCCTTTAAGAATGTAATTGCTGTTTACCAATTTGGCTAAATATAAAATTTGATACTAGCTGCAGTGAGGTAAGCACTAAACATGAAAAAATAATATATTAAAAAATCCTCTCTCTTAGTTATTCTATGTAGATTTATTTTTTCTTCTCGTTGTTATTGCATGTAATTTTTCTGAAAATGCTTTGAAGATTGGAATTTAAGTGACTAAGATACAGCTGCTGTTGCTACTAAGACCACCACATGGGCCCACTGAGCACTAAGAGGTTGCGTTTTAGACAACCAAGCTGACTGGAGTTTTTGAGAAAAATGTGGATGTTTTTGGAGGCTAAGCATGATGATTTAGTGATCCTTTCCAGCTCTTTGTGAATAACAGACTGTGTGTAAGCAGCTTTTCTGGTAAATAAGGACTTCAGGAGCAAGCTCAAGTTCTAGGTCCATCAGAGCCTGCTACTTGTACAGTGCAGCCTGTGTATTCTGCAACTTGCACTTATGTTACTCTTGTTCCCAGCTATCTGTAACTTCACAATTTTTAACTTTCATCTTTATGTTATCATGGATGGAGCTTTCTGTCTTTAAAGTGATCATTGGTTGTGTAGATGAACAACCTGAAGAACGGTTTTCTCTCAGTGCCTTTGAGTGTATCTGCATGGTGTAATATGGAATAGCAGGATGTCAGCCTGTGGCTTGCTGGATCCAGTTAGCCTGCATCACAAAATACTCTAAAACTTTTCTGATCTAGTTTTGTACACAAATAAGCATACATGCTCTATTCAGCATCCAGTTGGTGAATTTGACAGCAGCCCTGCTGAGAAGGACTTGGGGTCCTGGTGAACAAAAAGCTGGACATGAGCCAGAAGTGTGCTTTTGCAGCCTGGAAGGCCAACTGTATCCTGGGCTGCGTTAGAAGAGGGGTGGCCAGCAGGGAGAGGGACAGGATTGTCCTCCTCTACTCTGCCATCTTGAGGCCCCATCTGGAGTAATGAGTCCAGGTCAGGGGCCCCCAGCACAGGAAAGATTCAGAGCTGTAGGAGTGGGTCCTGTGGAGGGGCCACTAAGATGATCAGAGGTCTGGATCACCTCTCCTATGAAAATAGGTTGAGGGAGTTGGGCTTGTTTAGCTTGGAGAAGAGAAGACTGTGGGGAGACCTCAATGTGACCCTTCCAGTAGTTGAAGAGAGCTTGTCATTAGGGAGGAGACTGACTTTTTACATGGGCAGATAGTGATAGGACAAGGGGGAAAGGCTTTAAACTAAAAGAGAGGAGATTTAGGTTAGATGTTAGGAAGAAATTCTTTGCTCAGAGTGTGGTGGGGCACTGGCACAGGCTGCCCAGAGAAGCTGTGAGTGCCCCATCCCTGGAGGTGCTCAAGGCCAGGTTGGATGGAGCCCTGGGCCACCTGGTCTGGTGGGTGGCAACTCTGCCCATAGCACAGGGTTTCGAACTAGAGGTTCTTTAAGGCCCCTTCCAAACTAAGCCATTTTATGAATTCAAAGTCAATTTCTAAAAGTATTAAAATATGAATATTTAAAAGCAAATATTTCACACTTTTGATGTGCATGATCAAGATGGCATCTATGAGACACGTTTCTCTAAACATTAGAGAGTATTGAAAAGATCAGTGCAGTATTTTTCTTGTTGCATATGATAATTGTGTGATTGTTGCAGAGGGACTTGTGCATGTCTTTTAATAATTCTGCTTGATAAAGGAAGGCTCAAGCCGTTGCTAAGTTGTTGATGCATGCAGGCCCAAAATTATTTTCATAAAGAAAAGCCGAAATTTTTAATGTTGTTTTACTACCTAAGTGCCAAGAGAATAATTAAGACATTTCACGTTAAAAAAAAACAACAACCATACAACACAGAAAGACAACTATGTCTAAATATAAATGTATTTTTGTTGTATTTACTTAAATTTCTAGGAAAACATCCATCCTGGTTTGTCAGAAGGATGTAAATGAATTCAATCATATGTGATAGCAGAGGTGCTGATGTTAAATAAGGACATCATTAGAATTTGAAACAGTTGTTCGGCAGACATTTATCAGGGACAAGCCATGGGTTCCTGACTAGTTACACTACTCCTACCACACAGGAAAACATTTCAGGATTAATTTTTGGATCCTATTTACTACATTTTGGGGTTTTTTGGGGGGATACACTTAATCTCACATTTGAAAAAAATAATAGGGAAATGAGAAGGTTGCCTTATTTTTCTGACAGAGGGGTGTTACGTTAGTGCACTTTATTGATATGATTATGTTTTGTAAACTTGATGGTTTCTGAGTCATGAAAGTTCAGTGTTGTCTTAAAATTGCAGTATTGCTAACCACACCCAGAGTAGAAAACTAGTAATTCCCACAATTGGACGAGTATATAATGTTCTTGGGTTTTAAGCATCTCATAACATATTTATCTTTCCTACAAATATGAAGATAAGTTTTGTTATGAGTTCCTGTAAGATGATGAGCCTGTTGTTTAATAGTGAATCTACTTTTGTAGGCTGGAGCCATTGGCAAGGCAGGCTCCGTGTATCATGCATTGCAAAAAGATCAATCCAAGAGTAGTTCAATCCAAGACTGTTGACAACCTCTTAACTGAATTTTATAATGGGAATGATAATGCTTGCTTCAGAGAGTGGAAATTTTAAACATTATTAAAAACTAAAAGCAATTACAGTGACTCAGAAAAAAAATAAATACAATAATTGAAACTAGAGAAGACTGTAATGAGTTTATAATGGTACAATAATAATAAAAACAAATAATAAGCAAAGGAAGATTACACTCTCAAATATGTAAAGCTCCTGACAATAGCTAGTGAGCAGAATGGGTAAGATGGATGGGGAACATTTTGGAAAGTTGATGAGGTAGTAATTGTCTATGAGCTGTGCTGCAACACTGCTGGAGGTGGCAAGAGATAGTCCTCTTGGAGGACATGTGGGCTTGCCAAACCTGAGCAGTCTCTGAATTGATGCACGACAAGGGTCGGGCAACAGAGGCATGCAATCCATGTCTTCCTTTAAAGTTGAATGCAGGACATGTTTTGAATTTTCACTCATAAATTAATTTCCCATAATACCAATTCTGTGCTGAGATACTATCCTATTTCAGCAGTGCTATTAAAATTCAACAGTGAGAAATTAGGTAAGAGAGAGATCTGAATGTTGTTTCTTTCTGTACTATGGTAGCTCCCAAAGGTCTTCTGGAACCTCTGATTACCCTTATTAATATTTCTACAGACTTAGTGGTGATGATACTGTGAACTGGGGCACATGTTACTGGAGTTGTATGTGCACTGGCTTCCACCAGAGCACTGCAGTGGGTCTGGCTGTCCTATGCTGCAATCCCAAGAGCGATTTAGTCTGGTGCTGACATGAGAAGAGCCAGTCCTGAGCTTGTTTGGCCAACCCTGTACCCCCCTCGGCATTAAGGTGGTGGAAACATCCACAAAAACATGAAGTGAACTGCAGAAAGAAACCAATCCAGACTGAACCTTGTGCTTTTAACCTGCATCTGTTCCCAGTTGTGCAGCTGTACATCCTATTGCAATACCAGAAGAACTGGGTGGTCAAGTGTTGGCTGGCACTGCTGCCTCTCAGCAGTGCTGCTCGTGCAGGGTTAGGTGCAGGGATTTATTGTTAACATACTTACTGAATTTCCAGAAGTTGTTGGGTTTTTTTTTCCTTCATGTCTTCCAGGTTTAAGTCTAGATAAGAATGGTTTTTTAATACTGAGAGGAATATTTTGTTCCTATCTAGGACTGAAATACTTCAGTCTGGTTACAGGCTTTTGTTTTTACAGGGCTGGTAGCTAGGTATTTGTGTTTCTCACAAGAGTTTGACATGAACTCTTCTTGAGAAAATGCACATGTTCTGTGTAGTATTTTTTTAGATGGATTTTGTGTTGATTGTTTCAAATGGTTGCTTTGAAGTCTTACTTTTTTCTTCTTATTTTAGATTAAAAATGATGGCTGTGACTTCATCTGGATTGTCAGTAGAGATAAAGGTTACATCTGTACTAATGAACAAAACCATGCAGTACACAGATCTTATTGTTCCATGCAAAACCTTGTTAGTTTTTTTGGCAGGTTTTCTTTTTTTCTTTATCTTTCTCTTTCTCTTTCTCTTTCTCTTTCTCTTTTTCTTTTTCTTTTTCTTTTTCTTTTTCTTTTTCTTTTTCTTTTTCTTTTTCTTTTTCTTTTTCTTTTTCTTTTTCTTTTTCTTTTTCTTTTCCAACTATCCCTTTCTCAGACAATGCCTATATATGGATGAGTGGTGGCTGAGGCTAAGGACAAAACCCAGTGGGCAGCTACTTGGATGTAGCCACTCTGTTTTGGGGCATAAAGCAGTATGGAGAGGTTGTACATGTTGACTTTATTGTAAGACAGTGTTTCCTGGTGAATGTTATTTCCTGATACTGATTGGCAAAAGCCTTTGTGAGAAGGGGAAGGTTGTTTGTAGTCTGTGTCCCAGGAATGCATGGAATGGGTCTGACTGCAAGTGGGATTCACAGGTTTTTGCTGTGATCCTAAAAAGAACAGTTTTGAGTATCCCAGATTCATGACTGATGAGGATTATTCTTTGTCTTCTTATTTCCAGCTCTTCAGTGGTGGTTCTGCATCTTAGTGTTCATTCCTCTGTGCTCCTCAGGCTCCCTGCTTTGGGTTCACCTCTAGATGAGGAAATCTGAGCCGCTGCCTCTGAACTTGCCATTGTAATTGATGCTACCATTCCTTGAACACCAGACATGCTTTGAACCCTGTGTATTAGTGCAGCTTTACTTTGAAAGAATATATTATTTTTTGAGAAAGATTGTGAACTAATGATCTGTGCTAACTGAAGCAAAGGAAGGCTTCAAAGGTTTGGATCAAGGCAATAAATGCCATACATTCTTGCTTTGGTTCTCATTTTGCACTGAAAGGCTCTTTGGCATTGACAAACTCTATATCTGAAGAAAACTTGTGTCTGGAAGAAAAGGTCACTGCTTCTTGGTAATCATATCCACACAGAGTAATAATCATAATAATGAGCATTGCTCATATGTGAGCATTCAGATCTATCAGTAAGCCTCTTAAAATATAAAGAAGATACGAATATGCCGTGAATTCAGAGAATTGTCTTTGTTCCTTTGTAGCCACACGCAGATCTGAGTTCTTCATGTGTACCCCAATAAAAAAGTAACTGAAGATGACAGTGATCTATTTTGTTTAAGAATGGAGGCTGTATTATTCTGAAAGTCCTTTGCAATTGGTAACTTTGTTAATGCCATATTTTCTATACTATTATTTGGCAATTTTCCTGGCTCAACCATTTTTTATGTGCAGATGTTGTTTGAGTGCTTCATCTTTCTCTCTCGCTGCTCTTGGAAGCAAACGCTCAGCAATGGCATCCTGAGGCATCTGTAGTGCCTCTGCTGGAAGTAAAGAAGATTCTCTCCTGGAATCTGAAAGGGCCATGGGTGCTGAATGACTGGCTTGCAATGTGGTAAAAAATAGTTACAATGGCTTACAGTTTGATCTCACCTAGCAGATGTGCTTAAATGTTTGAATAACAGCAGTAACACACTGGCAGCTCATGTGAGAGCATCCAAGGCCAATGCAGGGCTGTTCTATGCCCCAGTGATATATATCCTCCAGAGGCTCCCAATTCTGTCACAGCCTCTGCACATTAAGCTTGATTAAACAGAAATACACATTGTGCAGTGGGGCTGCACATAGCTAACTCTGTTGTTCTAAGGAAAATTGTGAAATTAGACAAACAGTGAGAAGGAACAGGGGAGGTACTAATAATACAAAACTAGATTTGTTGCTGCAAGAGGGAAGATGATAAGCACCAAAAGAGGGGTGGCCAGCAGGGAGAGGGACAGGATTATCCCCCTCTGCTCTACCATCTTGAGGCCCCATCTGGAGTAATGAGTCCAGGTCAGGAGCCCCCAGCACAGGAAAGATTCAGAGCTGTTGGAGTGGGTCCTGTGGAGGGCCACTAAGATGATAAGAGGTCTGGATCACCTCTCCTATGAAAATAGGTTGAGGGAGTCGGGCTTGTTTAGCTTGGAGAAGAGAAGACTGTGGGGAGACCTCAATGTGACCCTTCTGGTAGTTGAAGAGAGCTTGTCATTAGGGCGGAGACTGACATGGGCAGATAGTGATAGGACAAGGGGGAAAGGCTTTAAACTAAAAGAGAGGAGATTTAGGTTAGATGTTAGGAAGAAATTCTTTGCTCAGGGTGTGGTGGGGCACTGGCACAGGATGCCCAGAGAAGGTGTGGAAGTACTCAAGGCCAGGTTTGATGGGTTCCTGGGCAGTCTGATCTAGTGGTTAGCAACCCTGCCCATGGCAGGGGGCTTGGAACAAGGTGATTTTCCTGTGTGACCTAACCTAGGTGTTCCTGCTCCAGCAGGGGGATTGGACTAGATGATCTTACAAGGTCCCTTGCAATCTCTGACATTCTGTGATTCTGTGATTTTTGAGGTCCTTTCCATAGTAAAACATTCTGTGATTCTATAAACATGTCACCTGCGCTACTGACACCCAGGCAAGTTCCAGTGTGATCACTGAGCAGCTCAGTGCCAAACTTTTTGGCATGGAGGAGACTGTAGCACACCTCCAAGATCACCTATAACCAATAATTGTGATCTGAAATACCAAACTATAATGCTATGGTATGAGACCTTTTACGTGCATAAAGGATTTACGTACAGCATTTTAATGTTTTAGTGCATTATCTATTTTCTTTTGATTATAATTTGCAGTAACATAGGATACAATTTACAAAAATTTAATTAGGTCATTAGCTTGAATTAAGGTACAAATAGGATTATTTTTTTTTCCAAATTTGTTGAATGCACAAAATCTTTCGATGAAGTGTTAACCTACAAATATTTTTCCTGCTATCTCTGGTATGATTTCTTTGCTGCTTGGCAATTGAAAGAAAAGGAATTGTAGTTGTTATTCCTTGTTAAGTTGATGACATTTTATTTTGAATATTGCAATGTCTATTGAATGGAAATAATTAGCTCTTAATCTGTCCTGTTGGGTCTATGCCTAAGCCCGGTACATGCAAAGAAAATACCAATTATAGTTTTCTTTCAGTTTAATCTTTAGGTCTGAATAAGAAAGGATTTTTTTATTTCAATTTTGTCAATTAATATAAATATTTCTCATCATTGTAACTGTTGAAGAAGTCTCAATATTATTTCAGCATAATTCTAAGGAAAAAAAAAAAGCAGAGGAAGAAAGTATTATTAATTCCAATGTTCACAACAATTAGAAAGATAAAGTAAAAAAAGGAGACAGCCTGTGAGCAAGAGAGGCTGAAGTTTTATTGTCAGTCACGTTAGGACTGCAGATACCTTACCACTTTGCACCCATTCGTTATATATGTAAACAGCTGGACCAGAGGAAACCTCAGCATGGAGTTCTGCATGAGTATCATGGGCACAGAAGAAAACATTCTCTTTAATTAAAATGTGGCCCTTTGCAAGGTAGGAGCCCCGCTGAGAGAATGGGTACAGTGAAGTTATAATTATAGAGGTGTACTCTGTTAAAGTGAACATCAAGCACAGGAAAATTACACATAACTCTCTGAAATTGGCATCCTGAAAATAAGGTTTTTAAATCAACTTTAGTGTCTGGGAAGCTGATGTTAAGCTATAGTTAGCTTCTCCCCACCATCCCCACTAGAGGCCAATAGTTTATATTTTTTGCCTAAAATATCTGTTCTGTTTACTTTTCCTGAGAGAGAAAAAGTGTACTTTTATGATATTTGATGGTCATGTTTGCAAACTTAATACTGAAACATGGTGAAATTCTCATCTGCGTGCACTAGTTTAGTGTTTCCCTTATAGTATTTGGAGAGTCTGAGGTGAAAACCCCCAGCTTTGTTCTAGGAGTAATTCTTGTGCCAAATTTCCTTTGCAAATTTCAAATGAATGAATATCTCTAACAGGCCGATTCCTTTCTCTTTCTTGCATTCTGCAAAGACCTTTATCTGTTTTCTCATCGATAATAGTAGCATCCTTTTGTTTGTCTTAGATTAGTGTAGACACAAAATTATCTTGGATCTAGGGCTTCAGTGCAATGCCGTTTTGTTCAAGTTTTTTACTACAGCTGCCTTGTCCTTCAGTACGGATTTGGCTTCTTTGGGTATCTGCTGGAAACCTGTATTAGCACTGAATGGGTGGTCAGTGTGATCACACTCAGGATATTGCACAACAAGCAGGCAAATTAGCTAAGATGAGGCCCAGTGCACAATTTAAATGGAGCTGTTGATCATCGAGAATACTGTATTAACAAAAATAGGCCAAGCTGGAGAGAATACCACCTGGTCACCATGCACGAGCTTCCTACACTGTAAAAGAAAACGAGTGTTCATTCTGCACACTTAGTCACTGCATGTCCTTCCAGCCTGGAAGCTATTCAGTACATCGCTGAACAGCTGCAGACTTTACTGGATGAGAATCCTATCCTGAAATAAATCTTCACAGAACAACCCATTGGGGCACTCAAACTATGCTGATTTGGCTAACGTCGTTTTGCACAAACACACTGCAGGCTGTGATGAATCAAAACATTAGCATGAGCTTGTGAACTTAACACATCCATACAGCAGGTATTCATCAGTCAAATTGTGCGAATAACAGAACCATCACAAGTCTTGCATATAGCAGGATGTAACCTGCTTTATTTAGTGCACTGATTAGCTTGAAGATAAGTATTGTGAACTACTGTTTTTGGCCCGTGTGACTATCTTGAAGTTTTCTGTTCCTGTTTTGGACCCAGTAGGTGCTTCTCAACACCTCTCTGCTTCCTCTGCGTATTTGAATAGTTGATTAATGACAGATTCTTGTGTCTGTCCATAGTGTTTAATTTCCTAGTAAGGGTTCATTCATTGCCTCTTTCTAGTTCACCAATAGGTGGTGTAGAAAGTGATGATAATTCTTTAAAGATTCATTCAGATCGTAGCTTTATTGTAGATTAATTCCAGCTTGAAATAAGTTATGCAACACACTAACAGCTTTATAATGAGTAAATAAAATAAAAATACATTCAAGTGCCTTCACTGAACAAGGCGTTTGACAAAAAGACTTCCTTTTACCTCAGCCATTCTTTGGTATTCTAGCATTAAGTAAATTTTTTTTGAAGATACTGTTTTACGCAGCTGTTTGGTAGGAGGAAGTGGGGGTGTCTTCAGTGAAACATCGAAGTTTTGCATGCAAAGATTACTATTTTTGTTGTGCATTAATATTCAGATTTGTTCAAGTAAAAGTGAATCAAGAAGAAACAAGTGTTGTGATGAACAGATTCTTGACAGTTACCAGTTCTCTGACAGTGATTTCATGACTAAGTGTCCTTATCTTAGGATATAGCCTGCAAAATTAATGGCAAGGTGTACCTCTCAGAGAATAAAGTGAAAACCCATTAGGATGTGGGGATTTATTGATTTTCCTTTTTTTGCTATTATATCTTTATGCTTTATTATTCCCAAATCTCTCTGTCATGAAATGTAAATTAGATTTGTTTGACTTTATCTACTTGATATGGTTAAGCTTTGTGACATAGGACCTACAATTTGAATATAAATGTTATTTCCATTCGTTTAGTACTTTAGTAAAGTAGACTTTGATATATAAAGAATCAAGCTTACCCCATAGATTTCAGATGGAATGAATAATAAAATATGCTTTCTCTTCTTTCTCTTTGATTCTGTGATTCTCTTAGAGGTGAAACAAATAACCAGTGCATAGTTTAGTAATCAGAATTGTCTCGCTCTTATCTTGCTTTTCTCCTCTCTGTTCTGTTGTTTTGTCAAAGATTGTCTTTCTCTAAGGCAGTGGTTTGGACACTAGAGAACTGACCAGTTTTCTTAAAATTCTGCTAAAATCTGGACAATTTGGAAAGCAGTTACGGAGAAACTATGGCTTGAGATGTAAGCTAGCATTTATACTCTCTCTTATTTCTGTCTTTGTCTTCTTTTTTTTCCTGTTCTTTCTCTCACCAGTTACAAACCATTTGGTAAACATTGGCTTGAAAGTTCAATTAGAGCAGAAACATTGTTAGATTTTCTTTTTGTCTCTAACATCAGAATAAGCTCCAGGCTTGAGTCTTTCCTGGTTGAACAGTCATGAGCATGTGATGTTGACAAGGGAACAAATGCTGAGTAACCCTTCCTGAAATCAGAAGAACTGAAGGATTGATTTGTGTTATTGATGGAACAAGGTTCCTGGGGAGATTATGCCAGCTCTATGAAGCTCTCACCTGTGCACACTTCTTGTTCTGCTATGTTCCTCTTACCTTTTGCAGGAAAGGAAGGTTTGGGTTGTGATGTGACAGCTGGTGCAAGGGTAACCTTCATATGAGCAGAGGGTTCTGCAAAAAGTTCTTCCTTTCTCGTTTGCAATTAAAAGTCTCACAAATTGCTCTGTCAGAGGGCATTACCAGGGACTGGGGTACCTGCTGCTGCTTGCAGAGGTAGACCAGTACATCATTTGGCTAACAGAAAGTAATACTGACTGATGGTATTAGCAAATGTATTTCAGTCTCCTTAGGCAAAGCTAAGTCATAAGCTTTTTAAAAGAACATACTTTTTATCCTGAAGCCTTTTAGTAGGCAATCTGAGAATATTACTGTCCTAGACATTTTTCTTTTTGATATTTTTCAGTTATTTATGATAACTTACAATGCAGTAGCATTGGTAAGCCATTATTAGCCAAGTCCCTTGGCTGTGCACAAGAACTCTGCTGGTAGTTGCTGTTCTCCCCGTCCCTCTATTCTCCTTGAACATCACGCCAAAGTGATGTCTGTATCCATTGTAAATAGTAATAGACATGGAGGGAATTGCCTGTACCTGAATTAGCTTTCTCTTAAAACAAAAGAGACATAACATTTTACTGACGCCCATTTCTGCTGCCAGCTTGGAACGCGTGGTTCATGCCTGTGGCTGCTCGTGCTTCAATCTCTTCTGCTGCTTACAGCTTGGTGTTGCTCTTTGTTTTGCACACTTTGCCACTCTCCTACTTGTTAAACATCTTATAACAGACCAGTGAATAAGAGTTGATGTCTGTCCTTTTCACCCAGACAGATATGACTGTAAATAAAATAACTGCTCTGAAAGAAAAGAAAATTGGTAACTAGAAAATAAGTCACTCTTTAAATGAGCGATAAACCATGGTCATATGCTTGAGGACAGATTTTAACCCCAGACTTGCAGCACAATTCATCTTTATTTTGACATGCTCCTGGCACAGAATAGACAAGGAACATCAGATACTGCTTCTGAAAGAGCTTATTTACTGCTGGGACGCCTGTAGAGTTCTCATAGCAATGACCTGAAGACCCCAACTTGTTGCAGCTTCCAATTGCTGGGCTAGTCATTTTAGAGAGGCAAGACAGACTTATAGATTTTCCATGTGCTATTTTCTCTCTAATTTAGAATCATTGCTTTCTAAATGATATTTATAAAGGAGTCTTAACTGCTTGCAATTTTATTTAATAAACTAAAATTTTACTTTTATGCTACATATTAACTTGCAAATAAGTCTGCCTAGATTTCTCATACTCATTTTGCAGTCAGGGTAAAATATGGATATCAAGATGGAGTTGCAGGCTTAAAGAAATCATAGTATCAGTAATTCTGTTGATTATGAACCAAGAAGGTCTACTGCAATTGCTTTGCCTAATCTTCTATACGATAGAGTTCATAGGACTTCCTTTAAATAACATTTACATAAAGTAGACTGTATCTTTCAGGGGATGAAATTCTGATTCTGATCTGAAAAATACAGACGTTTTAATAAGAATTGCCCTTTTATCATTATCTTTCTAATGCACATCTGAGCCACATACGTGACAGAGGTTTTCTTCAGTGCCATTTCAATCCCCATTAATACTTTTTCAATATATCTTCTAGCAAGAGCATAAATAATACTTAGTGCCTTTCCAGGACTTCATATTAATTAAGCTGAAAATACTTCTTATTTCCTAATGTAGACTTTCTGTAGCGTATAATTAGGTAGTCATTGCTGTCTTTGTATCTCTGAGTGTGTTTGGATTTCCTGAGAATGGCTTTGAGTAACATACGTTTTATTTTAAAGAAATACACTGCAAGAAACAAAACAGTTAGAGAGTTGCTGACAGTATTCACAAATCTTTTATTCTGAAAAATGTGAAATCATTCAATTTACCATAGAAACTGCGAATGAAGGCAAGAATGAGGATGCTGGCTTGCTAACTATCTCCAGGACTCCAGTGGAGTAGCACAAATAAAAAGTCAATGTTTTCCAAATAAAATAGTCTTTAATTGTTTTTCCCAGGAAGGAGTTCTTGCACATCCATGCTTATAAGCATTCTTCTGTGCTTCAGCTAGCTGCCCACTCACTTTCTCTCTTTAAAGACATCGTCTGTTCCAATTACCATTGAAAATTTTCAGTCTCTCATTAAATTTGGAGCAGTAGGCAATTTAATCAGGTGGTGATCGCTGTAACATTACAGAAAATGACCTTCAGAAATCATCTTAGAAATTTGGATACTTTTTTATGAAACACATTCTTAGTGTTTTGTTAGTTTACAGTTCTCTTTGGGGAAAAAAAGGTGACTTGTAGACTGAACTGGAATATATTACAAAGTAGGAATAATGTATTTCTCTATACATCACTGTCTTTAAGGCCAATCTCCTGCATATCAAGCAGATATGAAATGTTATCTTCCCTCCCTAAGTCCTGTTTGTGTACTTACTGGGCGAATAGACAGAATAGGAAAGCTGCCAACCCCAAATGAGTATTTAATTTGGCACGGCATATTTCTCATGAAGCACACTAAGCCATTCAGTGCAGTTGCTACCTGTGTTCATTAGGAGTTGGCAAATTGTAACTACCCTGATACAAATAAACCATTGCAAATTTGATTTTTAAGTAAGCAAATTTAGCGTGCATTACAACCTGGATCCAAAGAGACCACATTTCCCTTACTGTATTCAGGTCACAATTTTATATTTTATTCTCCCAATTCATTAAGCACATGTAGTCCTTACCGAATCCGGAATTTGAGATTAAGCCTGACCCTTAGTCTCAAAACTCTACACCATCTCCAACATGAGGCTTTTTATGTGTGATCCAAGCCAGTTAAGACTGGGCAGCATCTCTCTGTAATGTCGGAATCACATAAGGTGAATAACAAGTTGGACAGATTTGACTTTTGGCACTCTTTTAGCACTAATGGAAATTAGGTGTATGATTTGGGGTAGTACGTCCAGTGTATTTTCTATTTCTTACCCACTAGCATTGTCTGAAAAGCTAAATATCTTTTTCATATTGTATTATATTGAATTAGGTTATACAACGTTATTTAGCACTGCCAGCCATAAGGGAGGCAACATCCTCTCACACATCTCTATCAGAAATACAGAAGTATTTATGTCAAGGAAGTCGTTCTACCACTGTTTCTTAACAGAGGCAATGTAAAGGTGCTGTTGTCATAGCTGTTCTGTTTCCGTTCTTTGAAACCTGAATCAATTCCTTGCAAGAAAATAATGCCAGTTTCGTGAGATCAGAATTAACGAAGAGGCACCAAAGATTTCTACCCTTGGTGGATTAGAGAAATTAATAAAAAAACAGCATGGCAAAATTGAGCATCCCAGTTCTACCTTTACGTATTGCCCGAGTACACATCCAGGAAGAAGATTTGTCAGTGAAGCAGTATTTAATACTCTCTCTTTCTCAGTTGGTGAATAACAAAAATGTTCAGCAAATGAACCTCAGGAGGGAGGCCAAACTCAAGAGCAACTAAGTGGAAATTAAAAACCAAAAAAGAACTTTCAGTGACACCTTATCTAAAAAGAAATGGGTTCCCTCTGCTGTCTTCTGGATAAAAAATTGCTTTTACAAATAGGAAACCAGAGCATTAAAATACTGGCCAGTGATACTGTAATTCGCTGAATATTTTCAGATTCTGCTTTGAGCAGTTGTCTCTAAGCAACACATCAGGCAGTGTTGCAGTATTTCATATGGTTATAAAATGTATACAGTTTTTTCATCTAAATAACAAGATTGTTCAAACCTTTGAGGACAGCTGTGTCAAACGGTGGATTAGTTGGTGAAAGCCAGGAGATCGATATTAAATTGCTTTGACTCCTCATTATAGGACTCAGCTGGGGAAGCTGCTCATCAAAAACACATTGAAATGGAGACGAAAAGGTAAGATTAAGAAACAGAATGCTTTTAATATAATTTAGCACCTAAAATTATCAATGAGTTAAAAAACATTTTGTTCGCTAGAGCGTGGTTTTAAGGGCATACCTCTATCGTTATTCAGAGATATGAATAACTGGGTGTGCAACAAGAGATTAATTGAAGAAAAGTCTGGAGGGAATTTTACAGATGTCCAAGTCATGAGGAACTTTGCAAAAAGCTTGTGAAGCTGCCCACAGATTTTGAAGCTGTGAGGAATCTGAAATGCCATGGATGACTGCAATGCTATTTAAAATTGCTGAGGTTAATGGATGGCATGGTAGGTATTCTGAATGTCACTTAACTGCACTGATTTTCAGTAATATAGTTTTCCTCTTCAAATAATATTATTTATGAAGCACACACAACCTGAGACAACATAATGGATGCTATTGTTCTTTGTGTGAAAGCACTTGTTTATCAGTGCTGTACTTAATTTCATATTGTACATAAGAAGATGTTACTGCAGATACACTTTTTTTATATGCCAGTAGAACACCACAGTTTTCATCTTTGCATTAGAGCATACAATACAAAGCTGTTCCCACTTTTATTACAGTCAAGAATGCAAAGTGCATCTCATCCAATACCTTCTTTATTTTAGAAAACGAGTGAAGGCTTTCTTCAGCCCAGCGAGTCTTCAGTACCTGAAAGTTTCTAATTAATAATTTTTTTCCCAACAGATCTCCTGTTATATCTACTGCTGAACTGTTTTGGTCTGAATCAAGACATGAGCAAAATTACCAAATCTCATTAAACTGGTGGCATAGGCGTAAGAGCTAGCAGATAGCAACAGCTACAGAAGGGAGTCTAGCCATGAAGCCCAGCCTATTTTGAACTTAAAAGTCCCTTCCATTCCTTTCCTTTGGGAAGTGTGGATAACAGCATTTCAGTTTTATCCTCGATATGCAAATACGTATGTCTTAATAACGTCCAGTTAAAGTTTATATGTGTATTCTAGTGTTATGTTCTTGTTATGAGCAAACAAGGCCAGAGAACAAAGACCTCTTTCAACTCTTTCTAATGTCACAAAGCACTTTTTACAGTGATAGACTTCATCTAAAGTTTGTTGCCTCTTTGAGGAGAGATATTACTCCTCAACTTGAAATATTTCTGGAATTTCAATGGTACCCTCCTACTTGCATTTGTTTGATGCTGATTGTGTGAGATATGTCATGTCCCATCTCCCACCTGCCCCGTGATCTACTTTCAGCTGAAGGAAATGTCGGGGATTGAGAAGGGTTTTTCCCTTTACTATTTTGATAGCAAAATTTAAAACATAGTTGAGATTGACTGCTCCAGTATTCCAGGATCTCGGGATCTCATTTTCTGTTAGATTGTAGCAGGTTCAAAACATAAGTATTTTACAAACTCTAAAATAATAATGGCTGCATTTAGCCATTTCTGAGATACTGTGAATAAAACATTCCCTGCCTCTGCATTACAAGCAAAGAAGCACTGATTTGATGATTTGAAGAAAAGTTATTGAAGATACACACTACTGTTCATTGCTCTGAGGTACTAAATTGCAGAAATTTCCATTATGCTCCACTCCCTCGCACCCATTCTTAAGAAACTATTTCATTGAAAGTTTAAATTAATATTACAACAATAGAATTCACAGCTATTGTTCAGCTCTTGATTCAGTTACTGGCTGACCTGTGAGTACTTCCAGACTCAATAAAGGATAAAATTGTCTTCACATACCAGTGTGGCAAAAAAAGGGTATTCTGATCTCTTTGCTAACGGATTTTTGTGAGGAATCTCTAAAGTAATACTAGGTACAGAAAAAGTGAAAATAATAGTTCAGTAAAAAAAAAAAAATATGGAAATTGTTGATATTAGGAAAGAGAAAGAATGAGAAAGAATACTAGTGGGTGCTCCATATGCTTGCTTTGAACTACCTATCTATCAAGGAAAAAAAAAAACCAAATTACAAATTTTATTTGATGAGCTCAGAAATAACTTTGAGTTTTTTACACACACACATTCTGAAAATGGCTTTTTAATCCACAATTCCAATTTGGTTTGGACTCAGTCTTTGATGACACATGTTTTGAGATAGAAATATATATTTTCAGCTCAGTACTGGCTGAAAATTATCTTACTGCTAGTGATCTATGTCAGATGAATCCAGTCCCTGAAAAATGCCATTGTAATGAGCAGAAATCTATTCAATTTTATTATATTTTCTCCAAAGGATCATTTTCTGAGCCCAGTAAGTCCTTGTCCAGCCACCTCATTTAGAAAGGTGGCCCCATTAACACTCATGAGTGTTTGCTCATGTGTGAGCAAAGCCTACTGCTGCTGCCAGCACTCTGTCAGATAAAAGATGATTAACTGCTGAGAGTCCCAGTCTGGAAAGTGCAGTCTTAACATCCATTTCCCTTTCATTATTATTTTAAGCAGGCACATTCTGTAATGATCCTCTATAGGGAATAAAGATGCCTTCCCAAATCCCATTAGCTCTGCTCAGAGCTCCTGGATTGCTGATACACATGCACAGCCCATGGGTTTGCACTGGGTCATCACCCTACAGTCTATAACCAATTCTTAACCTGCATGATTTCCTCTTTAGCTCCTAGAAGCCAAAACAGGTTATGGCTAACACTCTCTGAAGAAATGGAAGAGCAATTAAAAAAATGATGGAACAACAAGAAATAGTCACATGTAACCTTTATTTTTAGTCCTTATTGGCAACTATTTTTGGGATTGTTTAGAAGAAGAGGCTCAGGGGAGACCTACAATTACCTAAAAGGAGGTTGTGGTGAGGTGGGGATCAGCCTCTTCTCCCACATAACTAGCAATAGGACTAGAGAAAATGGCCTCAAGTTGTGCCAGGGAGGTTCGGCTTGGATATTAGGAAGAGAATTCTTCTCTGAATGAGTGGTCAGGTGCTGGAATGGGCTGCCTGGGGAGGTGGTTGAGTCACCATCCCTGTGGGTGTTTAAGAAATATTTAGATGTTGTACTAAGGGGCATAGTTTAATGATGAAATCTTGGTGGTAGATGGATGGTTGGACTAGATGGAGGTCTTTTCCAACCTTGGTGATTCTATAATTCTATGATTCTATGATTCTGTTTTATTGTCCATAGAATCATAGAATCGTTCGAGTTGGAAGGGACCTTTAAAGGTTATCCAGCCTAACTCTCCTACAGTGAACAGGGACATCAGCAGCTAGATCAGGTTGCTCAGAGCCCCATTGAGCCTGATCTTGAATGTCTCCAGAAATGGAGCATACACCACCTATACAGGCAACCTGTTCCAGTGCTTTTCTCCTCCAGTTATAAAAAAACCCTTTCCTTATATCTAAGCTAAATCTCCCCTCGTTTAGTTTGAAACCATTTCCCCTTCTTCTATCACAACAGACCTTGCTAAGGAGTCTGTCCTCTTCCTTCTTGTAGCCCCCCCATGCTGTTAGTGTAACCCAAATTCAGAGAATACGTAGTGCACTGAATACTCCATAGTTATATTGCAGTCATCACTAAAAGCCAGACCTGGAAAGTTATATGATTATCTGTGTCACTGAATCCATGAAGGCTCTGCTGGGTCCTGGTGTGTCTGACGTTTAAGCCATTGGAATGCTCAGAGATGAAATGGTGGGGAAAAAGATCAAGTCTCAGAATCACAGAATGGCTCAGGTTGGAAGGGACCTTAAGGATCATGAATCTCCAACCCTCCCCACCACAGACAGGGCCACCAACCTCCACATTTAATACTAGACCAGGCTGCCCAGGGCTCCATCTAACCTGTCCTTGAACACCTCCAGGGCATCCACAACCTCTCTGGGCAGCCTGTTCCAGCACCTCACCACACTCATAGTAAAGAACTTCCCCCCTGACATCCAGCTTCCCTCCTTCAACTTAAAGCCATTTCCCCTTGTCCTGCTGTTATCTACACTTTCGAAGAGTTGACTCCCCTCCTGTTTATAGGCTCCCTTTAGGTACTGAAAGGCTGCAATGAGGTCACCCCACAGCCTTCTTTTCTCCAGGCTGGACAAGCCCAGCTTCCTCAGCCTGTCTTCACGGGGGAGGTTCTCCAGCCCTCTGTGATCATCTTTGTGGCCCTCCTCTGGGCCCTCTCCAACAGCTCTCTGTCTGTCTTGCACTGGGAGCTCCAGATGTGGACACAGTACTCCACATGGGGCTTCACAAGGGCAGAGTAGAGAGGGACAATCACCTCCCTGTCCCTGCTGGCCATCCCTCTCGTCTTCATTGTTTTCAGCGCACAAAGTATAGTATGCCATTAATGTACCAGATTGAGAGATGTTTCAGAATTTCTATCATCTTAAAAGCCAACCACTGTGTAGTCCACCTGTGCATGTACTAGACTTCTGTTGCCTTGTATGTAGATATCAACCAAAGTCACCCAGGAGACAAGAACCATGTCTCTCATGTGGCGTCTGGCTTGGATCAAGAGGACATAGAATTTAACTCTATGGGGTCTTGGCAACAGATGGCCTCTGTGAACATCCATCTCCACTCTTATGAAATAAGAATACAAAGAATATCATCACACATATGCTCTAGGGGTTAAATAATTAATGTTTTGAGTAGCTTAATGCAAGAAAAAAAACACAAACCACCAAAGAAAAAAACACTTTGTATGATTAAGTACTGCTTTAATTAATTAGTTTAGGAGCTTGATAATATTCTTTGTGTGCTCCTGCTGTTGTTCATTTAGAAGAATACTGCTCAGTCTTCCCATGGGAGTATGCTGGACGGTGCACTCAGAACACAACCACAGCCCTCATCTCTGTCCCTCTAAATGAGACAGGACTCGTTGCCAATTGGGGAAACTCAATTTCTTTGTATCTTCTCTTCCTTCACATAACTCCTTACTGAGTTTGATTTACTATGCTGGGATGGCCAAAATACTCATTTTTCTACAGAAGTATTAATTGGAGGAGCTTACCTAAAAATGTAGGAAGCCAAAGGAAATATTAGTGCTGTTTGACAGAGCTGTGTGCACAGAATCATAGAATAGTTTGGGTTGGAAGGGACTTGAAAGATCATCCCTTGAGCAGACACTTTCCGCTAGACCAGGTTGCCCAAAGCCCCATCCAACCTGGCCTTGAATACTTCCAGAGCTTCTGTTTAAAATTGTTATCTCTTGTTCTTTCGCTATCAGGAATGATAAAAGTCTTTCTCCATCTTCCTTATAAGAGCTTTTTATATATTGAAAGGCCGTGATTTGATATCACTGCCTATTTTCCTAGCACTCTTACTGATTCTTGGGATCTAATGGATAGGATACCTGTCTTAAATTACACCTGCTATATTACTCAATATTTGGTAGCCTGAAATAGAGACTGGGAGGATTCTACTGGGTCTTCTCAACTGGTTCATCGTGGCCAATTTAATCTCTTTTATTCTGTATGGGAGATATCGAAGGGATACAGTACAGGTCAGGTCCAATGCCTAAATTCCTATCTCATTGCAGAAATAAAAATAGTTATATGTGTTTGTGCAAGTTTGTACACCCAAACAGTAATGGCTTTGTTTTCCAAGCTGTCCTTCCCACTGAATGTTGCAGATAAAGCACTCTTTATTTAGAAATGCAGCGTTGACTTTGATGGGTATAATGGCTGGTAATAATGCCAACAGCAAGTACTGTCCTTTCACATTTCAAGAGAAAACAGAATCTTTCTTTTGTAAACATGTCTGTTCTTCTATAAATGAGAGACAGAATTGCAGTCTTTTTTTATGATAAGCCTTAATAATCCAGGTTCACACTACGCATAGATTTCTGAAATGGCATCCTTCAATTTTAGGCACAAATGTATATTTGAATAGGAAAAATAGATAGTGGAATACAATTTCTTTATGAGGAAATAGTGCCTATTCTACTTTTCTTCTACATGTTGAAGTGAGAAGGGAGAAGAGATTATTTCATGATTCAGTACAAATATGTCTCTTCTTCCAAACTGATAAGCTTTCACAACGTTATTGATGTGCACATTGAGACCACTGTGCTTGCAAATGTCTCAAATATTTGAAGAATTTTAACCGGAGGGATATTTCCCCTATGCCTGAAAATATCTGCTGTCTGGTGTAGGTGGACAGTCACCCCTGAGCCTTTTAGCCTATTTGTCTATGCTAATGCTGAAGCTGAGCTCTACTTTTAACTTTCCTCCGCTTCACATCAGTTCCTTTGCTCTTGTCTTTGGGTACTAGCTCTCAGCCAAGTGGCTAGCATGGTGGATCCTGATTCCTGATTGTGGCTTCTAGATGCTATGGAAACAGAAGTAAATATTTTTAACTGGTTTTTTTTTTTTTTTTTTTTTTTTTTTTTTTTTTTTTTTGGTATTTCATGTTATGTAAGTGCACCAGGAACAATGCATGGCACAGGGAATGCAGTAATTGAATGTGCTGTGCAGAGCTTACTCTTTGTTGCTTAGCAATTAAATGTATGCACGTAGCACCAGCACTGACAAAAATGCTAATAAAAGGTGACAAGTTATATCTCTAGAAAAAATTACACAATTAAGATAAAAAATCTCTGACTAGATACAGGAGCAGTAGCAAATGGTACATACTGATAGATCTTGTCCCTCCTGAAGGCAAGATCTGCAGGTACTGGCCACTAGAGGGGCTGAGATGATGGGAATAGAAGGTATCCACATTTATAGCATGGGCTACAGACACACAGTTGTGCAAACATCATGGTAAGGCTTTTTGTTGTTGTTGTGGTTGTCCCTTTATTATCTGTACATATTTTTTCTCTGTAAAATGTCTAGAAACATGTTCTGTTTTCTCTGTTCCATTTTTTTTCTCCTTAGTGTTCAGATTTGCAGCTTTCTCAGAGCATCTCTCTCTGACTCTCCTAGCAGATCCTTCTGTCACAGTATAAGATCTGATTTATATAACAACGTGCAACCTGTCGTCTTAATGTGAAAAAAATTTGTCTATAAAATTGTCTATAAAATCTTTGATAGTACCAAACTGCTTCATTTATTCTCTTGATTCAGAGCAAACATGAAGCAGAGGAACTGCACTGTAGGCTGCATTTACCAAAAAATCCCAGCAGTTAAGGATGCCTTTGTTTCTGGGATTTGTATGTTTAACCTTTCCCTCCTCTCTCGTCTCTAGACTTCTTCAAAAATCTGTTGCTTGGGCTATGCTCAGGAAGCACGTTGGTACCTGGGCTGGTTAATACTTACTAAAGCACTTGCTTTGCTGTGGCTAATCATAGTGCTCAGGTTATTTTAGACCTTTGTCCAAACCAGCTTGACACAGTGTTGCATAGAATTCTTTTTACTACATGTGTGAAGAAATTGTTTACAAGCTGGAAATAATTGCTCTTAAAGAGTTTGTCGGTGTCTGTGGTATTTAGCAAATATTAGTTAGATGCAGGATTTCAGTAGTTTTACTTCTAGCAATTCTGATTATTTTTTTTTTAGAGCTGTCCCTCATTAGCTTTCAGCTCACCAAAGTGCTGATTCTGCCTTTGACAATCTGCCTGCATAGTGAACTGCAGGATCCGGGCCCAATTTTGATGTATTTATATTATAGTCCATTTCATTTCAACTGAATGCAAGTACTAATTTGGCCGTACTTGCTTCCAGTGTTATCTCAATTTGTGCCAAATCATCAGACAGTCCGTTTGGAGTTTGGCGGGCTTTACTGAAACTCCTGCATTTTTGGTCAGATGCTATTGAAGATACTTTTATCTATGAAACAAAAGTAGCCTGCCTCTTGGCTTGGTTCAGCAATCCCAATTTCCTATCTCATGCCTTAGAAAATAAGATAATACAGGACCCTGAACTTATATAGATCAGGTTGTATTCTATGTAAATAAAATGAGTTACGCTAGTTTTAATTCATGTACTGTACCTTTTAAGAAATGAAAGGAAACACACAGTAAAAATAATGATGACAAGTCGAAACGTTAGTTGTTTTCTTTTCTCTGGCTTCTTTATGAGTATATTCATAGAAGAATAACCAAGACGACTCTGCACATAGAACAGAGCTGTCATATGATGCCAGCAGCAAAAGACAATTCAGAGAGATTTTTCTAGCTGGTTCACTTTGTATGCACTTCAGTTCTTAAATTTTTCCAAAAAGGAGTCATTTAACTTGTATTAAGCAGGTAGGAATCATCCCATACAGATGAAGCTGGACCTAGACCCCAAGCCATCAAGGTTAATGAAATCAGAGTGCAAGGTAGAAAGACAATGGAAGAGCAACAGATCATTGTGCTAAAATATTTTGAGTGCATTTGGTTGTGATCTTTCTGATGAGATGGTTTACAACTTGTTCAGGACATTGAATCAAACATGCAGAAAAGGGAAGATATGACTCCACTTGGTTGATACAAAAACAAATTTCTCTGATTTCTCTCTTCCCCTTACTCCAGTAAATGTCATCCTGATAAAATAAGCTCTGAGTGAATCAGTTTGATTTGTGAAATACTCTCTTCTAAAGGCTGCATTTTGAAAACTATTTTCAAATAAACGTATGCTATCCAAAAGTTGGAGAAATATTTCATGCCTTAGAAATATTTTAAAAAACATTTTTACGTATTTCTTTCTTCTTACATTACCTGCAATAACGCGCAAATCTGGTTTGTGCATGTGTGTATATGCATTTATGTCTGTACATATATGATGGAATATGAAAGAACAAATACTTTATAGAAGCATCTATTTAAATGTCTGCCTGGAAATGCATGCAGTATGTTCTTTTTAAAGTAGCCTCCTCCTGGTGGTACCTTCAGTAAGATTCTCACCAGCTCCCATGGAGTGTTCTGTAAATACCCTGTGAGAATGACTAGCAGGGAGGATGATCTTGCATAACAGGCAGCTGACTAATTTAGACCAGGAGCATTGATCTACAATGACTGAAATAGCCTTAGTCTTGTTCTGTTTTTGACATTTGAAGTTTGGGGATTACACTCTTTACCTCTGTGATTCAGTCTCCGGAAGTCACTGCTCATATCGTCTGCCATTTTCAGATGGAACAAAGAAGGGATAAAACATTCCAAATACCAAAGGAAGGGGAGGATTTTGTGCATTGTGCAAGTTCCTAACACGTAGAGTGGTCTAAGTTATGTTTCTGTAAATTACCTCTGCCCTATACCACTTATTTAGGTAAATACCATAGTAGGGCAACTTATCTTTCTGAGCTGGAGACCTTGTCCTCCATATTTCAGTCACCTTTCACTGCACTTTCTCCTAATCTATTCTTAATCTAACTAGATTAATTCGTGTTTTAACAAAGAAATGGCCTCCAAAAACTTAGTGAAATAATGCAAGTCTCTGGTCCATCTCTCACCCACATAATCTTCAGGTTTGGACCATCCACATGAAGATGGACAGTGTGATGTGTTTCTGAGGTGCAGTGGTGTTGCCACCTCTATGGCCACTAGTTACTGAGACACTGATCTCAGTGCAGCTCTAGTGGAGGCTGCAAAGAATCAGGACTTGCCCAGGGACTGCTCTGGTTGCTTGGCTGAAGCCAAGGGACGAAGCTGAGCTCACAAGGTGAGCATGTCTTTGAGCATTAATGACTGCTATCAGTAGAGCTGCTTGGAGGTCTCCTCTGGGTTTTCATTTGATTGATGCTCAGCTCTTGCCACAGGTGTTTATACAGATTCAGAGCCACAGAGTAATATGCGATATTTACATAAACAGCTGAGAGTCTGCTGGGTGACTGCAATTTCTTTGCCATCACTGAGTTTACTTTTCCTCCATGGTCTTGCACTTTTGTTAGAGGAAGCCTTAAAAAACTTTGATGCACTATTCTACATTTGATACACAAAGAGCCATACATCTTGTATTCCTTGCTACCATAAAAATATGACTCATACTTCAACTAATTTTGTTTTGAGTAACAGCAAATTGCATCTGAATTCCTGAGGTAGGAAGAAGTCAGGGAAGAAATGATGGTGTAGTTTGCTAGTTTTGTTTTAATCTGAATCCCTTAGGAAGACCAATGCTTTATGGAATATATGCCCATATAAAACAAACAAATAAACAAAAAACAACAACAATAACAAACCCAAAAAACCCTAGGGCTTAGTTTACAAGGGTGGATAGTGATAGGACAAGGGGGAATGGTTTTAATTGAGACAGGGGAGGTTTACATTAGATATTAGGAGGAAGTTTTTCACCCAGAGGGTGGTGACACACTGGAACAGGTTGCCCAAGGAGGTTGTGGATGCCCCATCCCTGAAGGCATTCAAGGCCAGGCTGGATGTGGCTCTGGGCAGCCTGGTCTAGTGGTTGGCGACCCTGCACATAGCAGGGTGGTTGAAACTAGATGGTCATTGTGGTCCTTTTCAACCCAGGCCATTCTATGATTCTGTGATTCTATGATTTTTTGCCTCTGCCTCTGTTTATTTAGCTTTGTATTCCTATTATAGAAAATACATACTAAATGAGAAAAATGAAGAATAAAAATAGATTAAGAAAAGAGTAGCCAGTTGTGTAAATAAGCTTTACAGCAAAAGGAACATTCTTCTGTTCTTTTTATTTCCCAAGCATGTCTTGCTTACAGTCATGAGCTCAGCAGTTTTTTAAATTGGTTTGCATTACTGCTTGTACATAACTTGCAGAATATGTCATCATGAAAAAGCAAAACTTGTTTGAGTTGAAATTTTCTCCCTCACTAATAAACACAAGAAGGAAGTGATGGGTAAAATTTAGAACACTATTGTGTAATAAATGAGTAATCAGAGGAAATATAATGCATGGACAACAATCTCTGCTTCTGTTGCTCAGATACACAGCTTGCCTAAATCTAAATATATTGATTTATAAAGGGTGCATTTTTGGTGATACATATCCTGTAAGCCTGGAAAAGAATTAAGAAAAAAATATTGATATAACTGGTTACGTATTTGAATAAGCCCATATAGGAGTACAGTAAGCTGCAGGGAAGTAAAGCTTTTAAACTTTCATTGCGATACAGGTTTTGGGCTGTGGCAGTAAAGAGGGGAGCTCAGAGCCATCTTCTCAAAGGCTTTTTTATTCCTGATCGGTGCAGAAGAGAAGTTCCTCTGTGAGAATAGCCTGGCACTCATCCTACCTCATGGCAATGGAGAGGATGAAGTCAAACTCACGTATCAGCATTTTTAAAGCGTGGGATTTGATGCTCTCAGGATTGTCAGACTCCTTGAAAATAATAGCGTGGTGCTGCAGGTATTTGTTAATTCACTGATAGAGAGAAGAGCTTGTTCTTTCTTAGTAAAGTCTTTGCAACAGAAAGGACTATAGCCAGCCTCTCTTATAATCTCTGCATTTTAAACATTTCTTCATATTAAGTACTGATGCTCTATTTGCTACTGACTATAGATGCCTTCATGAAGACATGAGTGGAAAATACACTGGCTGCCTATTTGCTAAGGAACATAAGTGGTGAGGAGTCTGTGGGCTGTCTGCCTGTGGACTCCATTCCCTTTCCCCGGACAAGAGTAGGCTTCACTCTGCAGCACTGTAGAGATGCTGCATAAACTGCTATAATGGGCTCGGTGTTGGAGACCGTTCAGATGGAGAGGTAGGTTTTGGGAAAGGCTGGGATTTGTTTTGGGCTGCGCAGGCTTTCCAGACGTTGGGTGGCTGAGACGTGAGATTGGCCTGGGTGTTCCCGCTGGAAATCACTGCCGGGGGACGGCTTGGATGCTGTTGGAAGTGTGTGTTGACCTGTGAATGAACAAAAGGCATCAGAGATGCAATTATACCATCGTAACAGCTGAAGGATTTGTTGCCCTCTAGATGGAGCTGTGCACTTGTGTTATAACGGGTTGACTCAAGCATGAGGATTAAAGAGGAAATCTCTGGTAAAGGATTGGGTGGCAGAGCCCTGCTGCAGCAGACCCCCTGCTCAGGCACAGCAGGGGACAGCAGGCTTTCCACTGCCGCTCCTACACGTGTGGGTACGGCAGAGCAGGCTGTAGTGAAGATTTCTGTTTACAGCGAAGACTTTTATCCCTGCTCCCAGACCCGGCTATTTTCTCTCAGGCTTCTGGTCCTCTCTCTCCCTGTTCACTTCTTGCAGCTCACTTTGTTCCCTAGCATCTTCCAGGCCCACAAAAGCTGCCATTTCCCCAGCATCCTTATTGTCTCCTTAAATCTACCTGCCTGCTGTTGCATATGATGATAACTTTTTAATTGCTGTATTTTCTTTATACTCAATTGCTATGGTTGTGGATCAGCACTATGTTTGCCTGTGCTTTAGCTAAAGTGAGGGCGTATCTTTGGTGTACTTGTAACTTCACTTAGAATGCATTCTAAAGCTTTGTTCATAGCTCTATGGGACATTTTGTGGCTAAATTGGATTGAATTAACGTAAAGAACATCTCTTCTTGTCTTAAATATCATGCCAATATAGATTAGCTTGTTTATGAAGTGGGATATTCTTACATTTCTGGTCTCTTGTCTTGTCATGTTGCAGCCGAACCCCTGTATTAAGCCATTTAGTACTGACCACTTAGGTTCCCCAACAACTGGATCTGTGAATTCTTGTTGTGCCTTCTATGTGTATTCCTGAGCAGAAAAAAATGTGCTTATGTGCCAGCCAGCCTCTAACATATTTTAAGTAGCATGATGTGGCATACTTAATAGTCAGTATACAGAGGTCACTTTATTTTTTGGCGTTTCTCCCAGGAAATAAGACAGAAGCACAAGTAAGCAAGCAAGAGTAACAGAGAACAGCTTAAAAGACCAATAAATATCAGCCTTTGGTGTACTCTGCTTCCACAATTACCCAGCTTTTGTAAACTCCCACTAAACTGATATTTTTGCTGAAGCATGGAAACAAATGCATTTGTTAAGGCTTCATGAGGAAGGAAAACCCTTTTCACGTTTCTCATTTATATTGAAAAATATGGAGTGAATTATTGTTCAATAGTGTTCAAACCAGTTTCTATTACTCACGTAGCTTCTGATGACGTCTGCTGAAGTCATAAGGTAGTTGTCCTGTGACATGTTTGTCCTTGAAGACTGGAGATTTCAGAGAGTGGATTAAACTACTTTAAATGAGCAGCCGAGCCCTCTGGTTTTCTAGGAAGTACCTTCTTTAGTGTATGACTTAATGTATGCCGTACATGGAAGTTGTGAAAGAAAAAGTGACCACTGCTGGTTTGTTGTTTCATGTGACCTCTCACGTGTTGCCCAAAGATTTGGGGTTTTTTTGACAGTGAAGGATAATAGGAAATGTCTTGTTTGTTCATTGGGAAAAGAAAGTAATAGTATGACAAACAGTATTCTTAATTCTTAGAGACTGTAAATCTGATTGAAATATACCCTAACAGCTCAAAACTCATCACCAAGGGAGATTTGCTTGTGATTTTGGGAAAGCTCCATTTGTGGCTTTTTGGGTGATACTGTCTCAGTATTTGGGGCTGGCAGTGCTAGAAGAGATTATGTGTAATTGAGTGTCGAGAGGTTTATAGTTCCTGTACAAACTGTAGCTCTATTCCAGTGCAATTCCTGCTGATGCTTTCAAGTGTTCTGCCTGTGTTTTCCATAGACACTGAGCACTCTGCTCCTCCTGAAAAAGAGGGAAAAGGTTCTTGATGAATCCTTTATAAAGGACCTCTCTGAGGATACAAAGAGTAATATTAAGAGCTTTCACCTACAATAATCATGGGCAAAATCAGATAGAGGGAAAATGAAGGGAAAGGGCTGAGCTGATAAAGAGTGCATTGATTGGCTCTGTCAGATGGGTCACCTGGCTGCTAAAGGCAGCGAGCTGTGAGAGAGAGGAGAGGCATGGGCTGCTTGGGTGTAGCAGGGGTGGTGATGTTAGTGCAGGTGGGTTTGCAGAATAACAGGCAAAGCTGTGAGCGGACTCGCCTGGCATGCTGCTCTGAACCTCAGCAGAGAGCTACCTGCGGTAATAGAAGTGAGAAATAGGTTTTAGTGGCTTAATGGTATATCAAACGACAGTGAATCTGGGAAATGGAAGGTTCAGCCAGTTTGATATTTATGTAAGAACCCCGATAGGAAGAATCATGCCGATTACTGTAAAAAAAAAGGAACTCCCACAAACATTAGTTTTACATATAGCTATTTCTTACTCCAACAGACAGGGAATCTAATGAGGGAAGATCAACTTTTAATTTTCTTAGAAACAGAAAGATTCACAGTGATGCTAAATGTATTCCTCTGAATTGGCTGGCTCAGTCCCCAGCTGATGCTTCTCATCTGGCACCCGCTATAGCATTTTCTGGTTTTCAGCTCTGTGCTGGCCAAGAGCAGAGTGCTGCTCCTCACATGCTGCTGAAGCTGCTGCCTAATGAGGCATTCCCACCGCAAGGCTTCTGCTGCAATAACCGTCCCCATGCCCAGATGGGTGATAACATGCCTCGGCTAACGGTCAAAACTTTAAAAGGTTAAAAGCAACACAGATAAAAGGCTGATAAACCAAAGAGATTTTCCTTTTTTTTTTTTTTTTTTTTTTCTGTCTGAATAATTTTGGTGCATTTGGTGAATTTTAATGCTTATGAAAATGAAAGATTGTATTGGAGGCAAAGCAAGTGTAGGCAGTAACCATAGTGACTTCTACACATATAAGCTTTGCCAGTGTGCTTCAGTTCCAGTCTGCAGAATTCTAGTGATAGACGTTTGTAGGGTCTTACTGGGCAGTTACAGTGAAGGGTCGATGCAGGGGGGTCCCTGTCCTTTGCATATGGTCCTATGGTCATAGAAACACAGCGCTCTTCTGCCAAGTTTCTTACAGAGGTCAAATCTGAATTACGAATGCAACAAAGGTTGCCAGTGTGAATATTAATGTCCCTGCTGATGCTTTTCCATTGAGTGCTGGTGGGGTTAAATAATCTCTTGGTGATACCTGCATTTTTGGCATGTCGTTCTCTGGCCCCCAGCCACAATTAAAGAAGCACTGGTGGGCAGTTGGGCAGGACTATGCGCTTCTGAGCTACTGCTGGCGGATTTTAGTTCCTGTTCCTTACCACTGTTAGAAAGCAGTCCTGAATCCACTGTCTTCTTGCAAGAAACATGAAACTTAATTGAAATAATCTACCAAAAGCCTAATTCTTCTGTTTCATTTTGCTATGTCAGAAATAACTTCGCTATTTTTAGTAGCCCTGCTAAACAGCCCTTTCGTTGCACCTTTTAACAGTCACAGCTTATTCCAGAAGGCTCTGCATTTATTCAAGATTAAAAAATGTGTTAAAGGATGTAGAGAACTTTGTTTTGGGCTGGAAGCAAGGCTCCCTGAAATGAAAAGGTGGGCTGGCTGAGCAGGTGGATGATTTATCTGCTGTTACATGAAATTATTGTGTATTTCAGTATTGAACATCGTACGGTATATAATTTCACGAAAGTCTTCCAGGGTGTCCATCATTATAAAAATGCAGTTTTCCTACCCCACATTGTGCATATATGTCTTTTATTCCCCTCCAAAGAAGCATTAAATATAATTTAGTTTAGTTTCTGAAACAAAAGGCAGAGTCGTTGGTAAAATAGGCCTCTTAAATATTGTAAGAAATTAACATACACTATTGATAATTTTTATCTTTATATTGCACAGCTGTTTGCCTTTATTCTTTAAGCTAATGCGTAAGATTGAGGAGAGTTTGTATCAGAATGTATTTTTAATGCATATTGTGGGACCCACTGTTCTACGTTTCCTCTTATAACCAGTGTACTGTGTTTTTATATCTGCTCAGGTTTGCCAATGGGGAAAGCTATTTTGAGCACTGTAGGTTTTTCTGCCTTTGAAATGTTTGCTGGTGATATGCAGATACTTTAGTTTGACTTCCCAAATTTACTGGGGATGGAAACAGCATATTAAGCTGATGCGTACATTCGGTATGAAGTAGGGCCTCAGAAGAGCAACCATTCACTAGGGCTTTGTAAAACGGTTAGAAGCAGCCCTTGCTTTGAGGACTTCTCAGTTTATTTAAACAAAAACAAAAAGTCTTTCTTTCCCTGATTTGATTTCAAGAGGATGTGCCCAGGCATTGTTGTGTCAACTGTTTTGAGGTTTAATGTGCTCATCTGAGATGCTCAGAAACAGCAACAAAAATACTAAGCCCTATATCTTTTTCCCTAAGAGCTAAATCATTCCATCTCACTTAACTAATGTATTGATTGCCTTTATTGAGTGCATAATAGTTCTGAGTTTATGAGCTGTGATGCCTGGAAATGGATTAGTGCCAGTGGCTGGGATAAGATATGGCCAGGAGACAACTATTTTGTCTCATGGCAACTTTTGCGGTTCCAGAACTTGACTTCACTTGACCTTCAGAACAAAGTTTGTCATCTTGGATCACTGTGTATCAGCATGAGCAAGGACTTGAATGTGATGTCAGTCCCTACAATGAGTTTCCACTCGCAAAGTCCTGAACTCTGGCGCTCCAGCATACATCAATATTGGGCTTACTTAGCAATCATATGTGGTCATGTGAAGAAGAGTCTTGTTTACATATCAAGATTATGTTATTACCCCCATTATGTTATTACTAGCAAGTAGCCATGAAATATTAATGAGAACTTATGTGCGTTGTAACTGCCCTGACCATGCTTGAGGTGGTGATTCCACACAGGAGCACAGGTGTGGGGTTTCTCCTTTGGACACAGGGCCCTTACAGAAGCCTTTCAGTACTCTGCAGCTGCTGGAATATGTCCCTCTCTCCTGTCTTCAAAATGTTTCTCATCTACTTCTACTTCTCACTTCTGCCTGATTCTTTCTGATTGGTTTCTCATACAAAGCCTAGTCTCAAAGTCATGCTCCTCTTATTTCCTGGGCTAAAACCTCAGACCCTACTTTTCTCTGCAGTAAGTTTGGCTTGTAATACAAGTGCTCCTTTCTTTCCAATTCTTTTGTTTTCTTTTTTTCTTTTTTCTTTTTTTAAGACATAAAATGCACAAATAGATAGCAGAAATCATATTGACCGTTATTTCCAGGAATTCAGACTTAACAATGCATGTGGGGACTTTCTGGCTTTAAACTGTGTGACTGGGTGGGAGCACAACCAGGAGCTTGGTCCTGGTGGTATCGCTGCTTACCAATATCTTATTGATTCTAGTGCCTGGCCAGAGCCTCTGTGGCCAAGCTTCAACATAACAAGCTTTCTTCAGTATAGGTCTCTCACATGTCTAAAATAAGTTTTGCCTTTGTTTGAAATCCCCAATGCCTTACAGCAAGCTGTTCTTGGATATTTACAGTGTTTTTTGCTCACCTCTGCAAACTTGCAAACATTTAAATCATGTGTTTAAGACCTAACATCAAACTAAGGCATTCTAGTCTTTGCCTTTTCTATCTTCACGTTTCATTATTGTCATTCTTGGTAACTGAAATTAAATGAGAAGATGGAAGTTCCAGCTTCAGAGAAAATATCTGTTTTCCCACGTGCATACAGCTGACATGAGCATGCTGTAATCTAGGAGTCCCATTCCGAAGTTTTTCTCTGAAATGTTGCTACTGATCACATTTGCAAAATGATCACATTTGCAAACTGTCTACACTGCTGTACTACTTCAAGATATAGCAGGTTCTGCATCTAGTCAAGGGAGAACGTATTCTTTGGTGTGATCTTTGCCCAGAATCTGTTCATCCTTCAGCTATCTTCCAGCCCTTCTTGGCAATATTTTTTCCATAGTTTTCAGAATAGTTTCTTAGGGTGCCAGCTTTAATCTTGTCATCACGTCTATTGCTCACCTTTCAAAGATACTAGGAATGTGTAAAATGCAAAAACTGATATGAAATTATTGTGCCACTCTGTAGCCTAGTTCAGCTTAGAAAATCTGAAAGGAGTAAGGGAAAGGATATGGGGAGGGATGGCAAAAGGGGAAGAAGAGAAAGGGAAGAAGACAAGGAAGGAAAAGCAAGGAACACAGGAGTGCAAGTGAAAGAACTGTGTTTGTGATGTGACATAGATAAGGAAAAAAAAAGGTTAAAAAGATAAAAGCCTGTCATTTGCCACAGATCATCTGGAGCTGTTTTCACTCAAAACCAGAAAGGTTCAGAAAGTTCACTGACGACACTGACAGGCTCAGACCAGTGGTTTTGGAAGCTGTGTTAGCTGAGAAAAACATCTGTAGATTTTGGTAAAAATCACACCTCGGTTGGAAGGTTTGTTAAAAGTTAGCAGTGCAAAGTTGAGGCAATTCTCAACTGCTGTGAGCTTATGTTTCTCCATAGGAAGAGCAAGTGTTTACTGTTCATTTTTCTTTTCCAAGAATCACGTTGAGATACCAAGTTCTTGGGTACATTCTGAAAGTACTACTGCAGTGCAAAGGGCTGGAAGCTCTGGAAAGGAAAAAACAAATTCTAAAGGATTTTTTATTTTCTAAATTAAGATCTCTAGAGATGTTGTTAAGAAGAAACAAGTGGACTTTTAGAAGCAGCTAAAAGGTATTAGTGGTACATTTCTTGTGTTGTATTTTTATGGGTTTTTTAAGATTGTCTTTCTTTTTGTCTCTCAACACTTGCGTTGCAGGCTAGGTAGAAGTTTTTACTGGATGACCCCTGTCTCTTCCTATTAGGCTTCCTATGGAATTGAGGTCTATGGTAGAAGCAGGTACAGCATTTTGCACACCTGATTATGCTATAAATGTTTGAACACAGCTCCCTTCAGAGCAGTGGGGAGTTCCACTGAGGGGACAGTGACTTAGAAAGGTGCACGGTTTCAAAAGGAAAATGACATCAGACAGAACTTTTTATCCATTTCTTCCAATCTTCCAAATGATGGTGATTTATTTAAGAGGTGCAAAGGTATAGTAGGTGCAAAGTATAGTAGTTACCCCAAAATAGGCTAATTGGGCTTTGAAAAATGAAGCCCCTCTCTTAAGCATTTTAAATGTTTCTGATCTCAATTATTGTATTATTGATATGGAAATGAAAAGTACCTATTCTCCCATCAGAGCAAGTCACATTTTACTTGCTAGATACTTTTTACACCTGTATTTCTAGTTTATTAAAACTAACATTCATGTTTTCTTTGGTAAATCAGCAGTGCGGCTGGTGGTATAGAAATGAGCTTATGAACAGAATATTTGCAGATTATTTTATCCATTAAGTAAAAATATATTGAGATTTTTATTCCTGAGAATTTATTTAGGTCTGATATTAGCAATAGGTATTTCTTGTTTTTTTTTTGTTGTTGTTGTTGTTGGGTGTTAGGATTTTGACAAGTAGTTAGAAGCCATAGAGTGTTTTTTGGCATCATTATGATATTCTGACAAATTGCATTAGGCCTTAAGAGGTCAAAATCCCACTTGGGCGTTTTCTGTGGTCTTGATGAAAAGCAGTAGTGATGAATCTCAGAAGGATTTAAGGAAGAATCTTTGCTTAAGTACAGAAACACAATGCATCTGGTACTAATGTTTGTCCAGTGTGCCCTGTAAGTTGGTCTCAAATCCTCCAGAGCTTTCAGACATGACTAGACCTGGCTAAAAGAAAGAGGATGCACATTTTAATTCTAACAGTAATTGTTCTCTTACTCTGTGTCTGGAAATGGATGACAAGTAAAAATCCACTTTTCATTGGTACTGATCATTGCCTACTTGCAGTTTAAAGAGGTAGGCATTGCAATTCCTTTATAGTATAATTTTTGGTTGGTTTTATGTTTTTCCTCTGTTACTATAAGTTACGGTGACACTTACTGGACATGGCAGGCTTTCGTTCAACTCAAATCAGCAGACAAAGTTCGTTTAACTGGAAAAGTTTCTTCCATCTCTGAAGATACTATCCACTCAGATATCAGTGGGTGTATTAGAAGCACTGTGCTGGTAGTGATAATGCTGGAAGGTAACATTTTACTGCCTCCTCCCTTTCAGAATGGAGTTTCCAAACCCCAGTGGTGTTTCCAACTCTGTTTTATGACTCGGGTCTCAATTCTAATTAGTGGAAGGTCTACACGTTTTATAGAAGATCCTATCTGCTTATTCTCTGCCCAAGAATGTGCAGATTTATAGACTGGCCAACATGTCTGGAGAGATTTAGTTTCCAAGTGTACTGGAAAAGAATAATTACGCCCAGTAAAAGGAAGGTGGTAGAATTGAGAAGGTAGTCTGAGGACATTGCAGCTTCTTTTTTAGGATATCAGTGCTTTTATTACAATCTCAAGGATAAAGCAAAGACATTAAGAGGGGTAGAATATTGTCTTGTGTGGTTTGCAGTTTTCTCACATGTCCATTTGTTGCTTGCTTAATGTTGATTGTTGTGGCTTAGGACAGTCTCTCCTGCACCCAGTACAGCAGCTTTCCTTCACTAGTCACTGGTTAGGAACAGTCACTAGTCACAGCATAATCCTTCAGCCCGCTTCTGAGACAGGAGTGTCTTTGGGACATTTTCTCACAGTATCTCCCAGCACAAGTGGGAACTGCTTGGAAACGGCGGTCCACTCTATCTCTTATGAAGTCCATGCATCTTTAACCAAAGATCAGAACCATCAAGGCATCTTCCACTGGGCCATGTTTAACAGCCTTCTCTGCATAGGAAAGCTGTGCTTGCTCATGACTGGATGCCTGGTAAGCTCAAAACTAGGTTAAGGAAGAGTGGTGTTGGCTCACATGCTGACAGAGATACTGTTCTAAGAAAATGCATGCCTTCCTGCCATGGCCTGAAAGAGCCTTAGAAGTCTTTGTACATTATACCAAGACAATCTGACATTTGGCTTTTCCCAAGGCAGGACTGAGTTTGATAGAACAATGATGAATATTCTTTTAAGCTATTTTCTGCCTTTTTTTCTCCCTCACTCCCATTTCATCATTTTTTATCTAGACAACAGAGACACTTTTGGACCATCAATCTCTATGTTACACTCACACATGCTTCCACTTTCCAACCATTTCTTGTGTTGCAGAAACACATGGAGAATATTTATGCCATCTGGACATGTAGAATATATGTTGTTCTACTTCCACTCAGTACCGAAATGAAAGGGTTATGATCCCCAGACTCAAAGTAGCATTTATGTCCTTGCCTAGATGGCATATCTGGGGAGATTGGCTACCTTGACAATGAATACATTCAGGATGGAGGGAGAAAGAAAGTACCTGCTCATGTCTCAGCTGCTATTCAGTGCTCTGAAATGGTTTTCTCCATTGATTTCTATCTCTGAGGAAAGAGTTCATCTCTTTAGGGTATTTTCAGAAAATCCATTGGCTTTTCTGCTTTGACAGCGTAGCTTTGTCTTGGAGCCATGAGTGCTGTGCTCAGACTTTGCTTTCACCCCACCTAGACCTGACATAAGTCACTGTAGTAGTACTGCTTTTATTGTTAACATTTACACCACTTGCATTTAGGTTCTTCTCTATTTATAATACAGAAATTTAGCAGAGGATGGCCTCAAAGATATTATGAAGTAAATGAAAGGCACTGCAAGCATCACATGCAATGGAGGAGCTGCATTTTGGGAAGTCTGCTCTGTTGCAGTGGGACTACACCAGTGGAAACATGCAGGCAGGAACTACAATTTTTGTGCTTTTAAGCTTTGAAGTTTTCTACCCCAAATCCACAGCACGATATGAGTTCTAGTGAGTATTGCCCAAACAGCAACATGGATGGATCCTAGCACTGTGCCTTCTTGTCTGCAAGTTAAAAAGGAGGTGTTGAGATGCAGTTATGTCTGCTCAAACCAGGATTTTGTAAACCAAGATCTTTGGAGATAACATTGAATAATGGTCTCAGATTGTGGGGGTTTTTTTGGTTTTTGTTTTTAAACTGAGGTCCTTCTTTTGAAGGTTTTTTTGAACATCTGCCAGAAAAAAAATATTAAACACAAAGCTCTTCAGCACTTTGCCTCCACCACTAGGAGCAGCCAAGTCCCTTGGGGAAGGGATGGGGAAGCAAGTGAGCCTTGTCTCACCTTTAATGCTCCTCAAATCGTGATGTGCTAAGGCAGGCAGATGGAAACTCATTTTTGTTGACTGTGTGTATCATAACATTTCCCAAATATGTATGTCTAATTGAATGATTTTTCCTACAAAAACACTGACCTGACAAATTAAATTAAAGCACGATGCACCAGTTAGTGCATGAACAAACTGGTGTGGCAGACTGGATTTCAAACAGTCAAAGGATATTTTGTTTCAGAGCTCGTATTCTAAACTACTGGGACAGGCAGTTGAAGCAGTTGCTAATTCTAAAAATACTCCCTAGGAGTGGGTTAATTTGTGCATCACTGAAGCATCAGCCCTTTTTGCTGTCAAGGTATATTTTGCAATTGTAAGGAAAGAATATGTACAGTCTTTAGTGTTTGCTAAAAGCAAATTGGCAGCTACACTTCTGAACTGAGAGTGGTATTGCTCATATCTGTCGGTATCCTCGTGAGTGCATGAGGCGTTTGAAAAGGTTCCACCGCTCTCCGGTTATGCTTTATTTGCCTTTACTACTTCTCTAGATTTTTTTAAAAAATACCACTTATTTATTTATTGAAATGAGCTCCACCAGACAGGTTTAATGTTTCTTTTCGTTTTCAGCTTTTCAGATGATTCTGCAGGTTTCATGATATCACATCAGCAGAAGCTGCTGTAGATTGATGGGACCCCATCAACCACCCTGCCCACTCAATATTATAAAGATTTGTGTCGTCAGTGGTTGTGACGTTTGGTAGGAAGTTGCCCATTTATGGATACTAGAGCAAATGATATCATCACAATAGGTGGCTCCTGTCTAAATAGGATCATTTGTGAAATGAGATTACAGGCATTTATCTGGGAAACAGGAGACAGAGGCACCTGCTTTATGTAATTGATATCCTGGGGACTTATAGTGTACAATAATCAAGAAAAATCTTCCTTTCTAATTCTATTATGTGGGAAAAAAAACCCTCTTTTTTTCTGCCTGCATAAAACAAACCCCACTTCCACATGGAATAAGCTCCAGACCATGTTTTCTATTATGCTTGAATATATGGGACATGCATTGCAATCCTATGCTTGCCACACTGCTGCAGTATACTTGTTTTGCAGAGCTCTGTAGCAGGCTAGTCAAAGCTGTGACTAACCAGACCCTTGGATACATACTCTAATCTCTGGCCTTTATTTTTACAATGAATTTGATTCATTCTTTGATTGCATATTTTTTCTGATTTGCGAGAAGCTTCATGCTCTGTGTTTGGATGCTGACTGCAATACAGCAATAGTCTTTGATACGGTAAGTCAAAGATGACTCATTTCTTACTCTCGTGCCTTCAATTTATACTTTCTACAACACTATATCATCAGGTAGAAAATGATGCATTAATTAATGTTGAAGGAGTTAATTTTCAACAGATGCTTTTCCCTTCCCTCCCCCCAGTACTTTGCACCATGGTTTTTTTCCTTCTCATGAAAGCAATAGGTTTGAACTGACTTTAAGTAAAATGCTTTTGCTCTATTATTTTTAATAGTACTGCCAATATTTTGTCCCATTCTGTAATTTCAACAATGAAGAGGAAAATATATCACACACACAGATCTGGGACTTAACATGTGATGCTAGAATACGATAAGTTCAGTCCAATATTAACCTTTATTACAGCGAGCATGATTTGAAAGGCAAGAATCTTTGGGGAATTTATACTTCAGATAAAGTAGGAAGGTTTCAGTTTTCACTTGAGAATTCATGTAGCCAGGTCCACACAGCTACAAGAGCCCTTATTTTATGTGCAGGCAGCGGAGAGAAAATGCCTTACAAAAAGACAGTTCCCTTTGTATGCAGCGTGCAGGAGAAGATTCAGTAGTACCCCTTATCAAGTGTACTGTGTGAGATAAGAGCAAAAAAAAACCCACAGATTCGCTGCACAGTGATAGGAGCCTCTACAATGCAGAAACGTGGCTGAGAAAAATGCTACCTGGCAGAAATATTCTTTGAAGAGCTTTAAAACAGTGCTGTGATCACACACGCAACATGCCCTCTTTCAGACAGCTGAGATTAAGTGTACAGGAAAGGTAAAATTTGACATAGGAATGTTTTTTTAGAGAAACAGCGGTCTGCAGCAGAGGTCTGGAAGCACACTGGGTTACTGGGTCTCCTCTGATGAGATTTGTTCAGTCCTGGTTTTAGAGCTGGGCAACTTTGCTGCAAGTGAGCAGTGCTCAGATGGCTTGAAATGAGTGCCTTTGGGAAGTATTCTCTCTCTCTTTTTCTTTCCCCATTTTTTTTATTTTCCTTTCATGTGTTAAACTTTTCAAGAGCAGAGGGCTTTCTCATCACCCTTCTGGGACTGGGTATGCCTATTAAAAATAATAATTAACAAAATATCAGTGCATTTGTATTTGTCGGTATAGGCTTCTGACTTGCAAGTGAAATAGCTCGCTTTTCCAAAGTTCATTCACAAACAGAGCCAACAGAGGGAAAAAGAAGAGAGGTCTGTGTGAAATCAGAACAAAGCTGTAGGCTGGCTGTCATCAGGCTGTAATTACTGTGGCTTTTCCACTTCTGCTGAGAAGTTTTCAGGTTTGATTTCTGCATTGCCAATGTGATAATTTTACAGGCATGCGTTAGCGTCAGCTCTCGCACTTGCTGATAATTAGTGCACGGATCCATATCTGTCATGTTTTCCTGTCATTTGAGACAGCCTACATCCTTTGAATTTAGCAACAAGTGATCAACATGATCATGTACTGCCCAGCATCGTGCACTCTGAAATGGATCTTTGGAAATGTAAAGGCAGTTAAATAATATTTACTAGGTGCATAAAATATGTATCGTTAGTGAAATTTGTGACCACTGGCATCCTTTTTTTGAATGAAACATGCTGTTGTAAAATGCCTGAAGGCAAGTGGAGGTACATCAGCATAGGAGCCTGTTAAACACTAGCACTCTGCCTCACAGCATCCTTTGCTTTTGCAAAAGAAAGCACGAAAACAAATAAAAAAACAACAAAGAGAACACAGAATAAAGGCTATCTTCTCCTCAGCAATGTGTAAGTAGATCTGCTGAATGTGTTCCACGGACGGTATTTCACTGTAAATGTCTCGTACGGCGATTTAGAAAAGTGAAGAAGACGTTTCCACAGATTTCTTTTCTGCATGTTAAGCAGAAGCTGCAGGAAAGTGGCATGTTCTGCATGTAGAGGCCACATTACATGCTCTGTAATTCAGGCATTCAACCGCTCGTAGCTTTGCTGATCAAATTGCAAATACCGAGTGGCGTGCAGGGTGCGTTGCTTAGAGAATAGACGTGAAGAAATGATTGCGCAGCCGGTGCTTTTTGTACTACACCTGGAATTGTTTTTAATTGCATTAGTAATTTTCTGCCAGTTCTGCCTCTGCCGTATGATCTCCTGCTAAAGGAGAGCGTATTTGGCAGCAGCTTTTCAAAAATAACAGAATAACTTAAAAATAACAGGACAGATAATCAATTAGAATCACAAGCATACTGAAGAATATATAAATAAAAGCGTTCCACCCATTGTGCTTCAAACAGCATATACAGCTCTTAGCTGAATTTAGCAGATATAGAAGAGGAATGACTGTAGCATAGGGCACACAGTGTTCCACTTTTGCTTTATCTAGTAACTTCATAACTGATATATCCAAAAGTGCTACGACTGTGTATTGTGGATAACACTATTAATGATGTTCCCTAATATTATTTATTGCCTTCTTTTATTACCGATACATTAGAAATCTCAGATACGTTTTTCTGAAAACTTTACTTTTCTACTTTCATGTATGTTCTTAACATACAGGATGTCGTGCTCTTAGCTTTATCATTTCAATAAGTTCACATAGTTAATAATTTTATTCTGTTTTTTTGAGGAGAATGGCTTGAATTTGAGCTGGAGCATTCCAGGGGAAAATCAAGAATAACAGCACTTACGTACCCCTGTTCTTATGAACGTAGTATAAATGAGATCAAATGAATGTCTCTGACATGAACATAAGGAGTGTTAAGTGTGCACACAAAGTACAGCATACGTGGCCCACATCCCTGAGTGCCCTAGCTGCTATCAAATATAAAATCCTGGGAAATGTTCTAAGGTAGTAAGGAAAAGCAGCTGGCTTTTTATACTCACTTTAAAAGGAAGTTGTGTTCACTGACAGAAGATGAGCATGGCACAGGGTCTGTCAGTGCCAGCTCCACTTTCTCCGAATCCCACAGGCATCTATTTGTTTTTTCTAATAGATACATGCTTCAGAAATCCTGCCCAAGGTCAGCGCGGAGGGCTGGATTATGTGTGAAACCACACATCCTCGACTGGAGACACCGCGGCTAAATCAAATTGAAATGCTTTTAGTTTCTTATTGTGTAATATAAAATATTCATACCTGCAACAACAAAAGATTTGCATGGATTGGTCCAATACAAATTATGGCTGTCATATAATTTAATTGTCTTTGACAGATACTCTTGAAAAATTGATATTGAAGCCTGATCATATAGGACAGCATGAATGCCAGCAAAGTATGCAGAAAGCAGCAAAGAAGTTCTGCTTAGCAAGCTATTAATTCCTCTTAGCAGCACATTACCAAGGTACAAATAGGGTAACAAGTCTGTTACTGTCAAACAGCCTGCACAGGAAAGCAGTCAGCGGTATATAGATTAAACCACACCGTAATTCAGAGATTTCTTTCCCTTTGGGGAAGGAAAGCATAGCTGCCTCAGTCACCATTAACATCTTAAGAGATACTTTTTGCAATTAATAAACCCTATCGCAACATTTGTGGTAGAAATAGTTATTTGCTGTATTGAAGACTTAAAGGTGACCATTGCCCATTAAAAGAAAGAGATTCAAAGCAGAAAATCATGCAAGGATTTTGCATTTCCGTGCAATTTCTGAGAAAGGTTCAAGTTTGAGCTGATCTCTACAGTAATGCGTTGTGAAAACAGTCATGTTTTCCTCCCAGTTCCTAACACTGTGTGTGTCTCTTGATACAAGAGCAACAACACCCTTTATAAATTTCAGTTCCTTTTCTAGGTGACCTGCCATCATCAAATCCTTGTACCTAGGACTTGAACACGCTTCTGCTGAAGTTGCTGGCAAAACACTTGCTGGCTTAACTGGGATCATGATAAGGGCAACTCACCATTTAATAATCCAGGCCAGAAGATATCAGGCTGCTTCTTCACTTGTTAGATACAGGCTCTTTTCCTGCAAGCAGCAACCTCACACCAGCTTATCAGGAGGACAAAGTCCTTCAGACCTCGTTTGCTTTATCCAGGGGAAGCAAGGACAAGCCTAGCACAATGAAATCATAGTCACAGAATATCCCAAGTCAGAAAGCACCAATAAGGATCATCAAGCACAACTCCTGATAAACTTTCCTGTAAGGCAGGGCAGAGCATGTGACAGCCCAGAGATGTAACTGAGGAGCAATATGCATCTCCCCAACAACCAAGACCCAGCTGAGTCCTCTGCTTAGAAAGCAAAAGGTGGAAAACCACACAGGTGGTTGTGATCAGATGTTAATTCAGTATAAAGCTGCAGTAGCCCCCCCCCACCCCCCTCTCCCTTACTGGGGTTTCTCCTGTAAGCAGTAAGCAAACGTGAGCAGAGGGAGTTTACTTGTTGGTGGATTGAAGGAAGTAGTGAGCTCTGTATTGCTTTGAAGAGTGGGCCTTGTTGAGACCTTGGTTTTGAGGGAATTGGATGTTTTCTGGGTGGAGCTTTTTCTTAGAAAGTCCTTCAATACCAATACAAGCTGGGGGATGAAAGGATTGAGTGAGCCCTGCCAAAAAAGGCCTGGGGGTACTGGTGGAAGGGGAAGCTGGACACGAGGCAGCAATGTGCTGTCACAGCCCAGAAAGCCAACTGTATCCTGGGCTGCATCTGAAGAAGCATGGCCAGCAGGTTGAGGGAGGTGATCCTGCCCCTCTATTCTTCTCTGGTGAGACCTCACGTGGAGTACTGCATCCAGATGTGGAGTCCTCAGTACAGGAGAGACATGGACCTGTTGGAGTGTGTCCAGAGGAGGGCCACAAAAATGATCCAAGGGATGGAGCACCTCTCCTATGAAGACAGGCTGAGAGAGCTGGGGCTGTTCAGCCTGGAGAAGAGAAGGCTGTGGGGAGATCTGATAGCGGCCTTTCATGTATCTAAAGGGGAGCTACAGGAAAGAAGGGGAACAGAGTCTTTAGCAGGGTCTGTCATGATAGAACAAGTGAAAATGCTTTCAAGCTTAAAGAGGGTAGATTTAGGTTAGTTATAAGGAAAAAGTCTTTTACAATGAGTATGGTGAGGCACTGGAACAGGTTGCCCAGAGATGTGGTTGATGCCCTGTCCATGGAGACTTTCAAGGCGAGGCTGGATCAGGCCCTGGGCAACCTGATTGAGCTGTGCGTGTTCACTGCAGGGGAGTTGGATTAGATTACCTTTGAAGGTCCCTTCCAATTCTAAGGATTCTACGATATGTTGTGCTAGCTCTTTGCTGCTAGATGCAAGGACTGTGTTAAACTCCCGGAGGCCCTGTATCCCTCCTTGCTCACATCAGCTGGGAGAGGGCACAGACCTGGGGACTGCTCTGCTTTTCTCTGGGGTAAGTTTTTAGTTCTAGATTTATTCATGCATTTTTAATTCTATAAATGTTATCAATATCTCTTTAAGTATGTATAGCATTGTCCTCTCACTGTTCTCGCATCTGATTTATTTTCCTCCTCCCCCTGCCCAACTGCTGATAGAAGTAATAGGCAAGAACTAAAAGAAATTAAAGGCATATTTTTTCTGTTCACTCAGTGTGTTTGACAGCATTTTGTATCTTATTCAGCCCCACTGCTTCTTCAGTGGAATCACTTGGCTTCTGGTGCAGGCTTAGTAGCAGCTGTAAGGAGAAAGCATCTTAAACCAAGAGAAATAATACTGTAACATCAAAAAGACTGTCAGGCAAAGTAGCTAAACCTCATAGGGACTCTCCATTTTATTGATTATATGGAGTTGATAATATTTTTCTCATAAATATGTAATGTGTATACATATCAATAGATGTCATAAAAGCCTAAATTAGGTCTTCCAGTTAGACAACTAATTTGTGCTATTGCTCTGAACTGCCCTTACAGCATTTATCTCCCCCTTTTCAGCAAAAGTCATGGCACCATTTTGTTATTCCTCTAGTACAGCTATCTGAAGGGGTTTGCATCCTGCCCACAGACACTTGTTCTTTCCCAGTCCCTGCCTGAAGTGCCCCAGATGTGCTGACTCTGCTCTTTCTGTGGCTATGCTCTGAGCACAGCAGGTAACTTGTTGATTAGAGCATTGTCTTTTGAGGCTGATGCAGGAAAAGATCTGGAATGAGCACTGAGGCCAACTTCCTGTGAAAGCCTCTTCAGTCAGATGTAGTAAAAACTTGTTAGGTTTACCCGAACTAAATGTTGGATTCCTAAAACAAACAGAATGAGTAACCAGTTAATACTCACCTCTTGTGAGGCTATCCTGGGAGATAGTTGTAACTAGTTTTGATACAGTGTTTTTCTTTCATATTCCTACAAAACAGTGTTTCTCTGTTACAATTCCCATTCTTGCACCACCTGTAATTCAAATGAACGACAAAGGCTTCCTGGAATAGAGGAATGTATGTACAACCTTGTTTTTATAGGAGGAAACAAAAACAAGCACAGTTCCTCAACACTGCCAGCTGTCAAAATGGTTTCATCAGGGTGACAGAACAGACAAAACCATGTTTGGGATGTTGAGCTAACAGCACCAGCAAACCCAATTAGGTATAAAGATTTACTGAGTAAGAGAAGTTGGATGGCACAAGGCACTTCTCAGGAATAGTCTGCAGTAGCACTGTCCCATCTTCTGGGTGCTCTTCTGGCTTGCTATATGGGTTCATGACCATGCTCTGGCAAGAGATTCTGACTTACATCCCACAGTGCTGGCTGCAATGGTTGTAGCTTCACTGCTGTCAGTTTGCGTGGCTCTTACACTATTCAAGTCAGTATTCGCACTGCATCCTGCAATGAAGCACTGCCTTACAGAAGAAAGCAATAGTACTAACAGTGTGAGTGCACTGAAGATGAAAATGAGTAGGACCTTCCCCTTGGTTTTGGCAGGCTCTGGGATAAGGTGCTGCAGGAAAAGGGAAATGCTTCTGACACAGAAAACCCCTGTTCCTGGGATCATGCCCATCACATCAGCCTTTGCAATCAGTCTCCCTTGAAGCTAGTTGCAGTACTGCTTTGGATCTCTCCTGTGCCAGTTGTGCAGGGACTTCTTATCATGCTCTTGATTGCCAGATAGGACAAAGCTGTCTAGACAAGAACTGCTTTGTATTAAACCCCACAGTGTACAATTTAAGCTTGAGGATTTATGGATACATCCATGCAAGAGCAGATATTATTTTAAGATATTTACTATAATGTATTATTGAGGTTCACTTCTGATTTCTCTGGTTCTCCTAGGATCTCATGTTCGTATGTATATACATGCATTTTCAGTTAGAGAAGCAGGCAGAGCATTGTGTATATCCTCCAAGGTGCTGCCAATTATTGTGGACCACAGCAGCCAGAGAGGGTGCCAGGCACCTCCTGGTGCCTCCCCTCGTCAGCTTCTGCCCCGCTCCGTGGCTGCACATGCTATGCGCTGTCCCTGGCCCTACAGCTCCAGCCCTGGGTTCACCATCTTCCCCTCACTGCTTTAAACACAGGTGTGCATTTCTCAGATAAGCCCTTTCGTCAACTGCTTACATTTTCAATAACCAAACAAGTAGAAGATAGATTTTGAACTAATAGTCATTGTATAGTGATGGGATTCTGAGGTGAATGCAACTGTTGATAAATAAATTTAAGATTTCCGCTCCTAATTTCAATATGAATAATTAACAGCCTCCCTTAGACTCAGGGCTGCAAATTAACCAGTTCATAAATACTTCACTTGTCACTGTTTCATGCAGTGACACTGTTTATTCTGATCTTTGCCAGCTGTGCCCCTGGGGGGGCCAATACATGATGGTTGTTTTTTCTTTCTTTCTTTCTTTCTTCAGAAATGTAACAAGTAGTCATACTGGCTTTTTACGAGATTAATCCCTTTCAGGTATTTTTCATTCACTTCCATGCTCATGTGATTAATGGAGATAATACAGGAAATTAATGCTTGAATATCTGGGGAAGAAACCTGTGGGATATAGACATTCTTCCTGATTTAAAAAAAGAAGCAGGAGGAGCCTGCCAGGCACTGTGGTGGAGGGTGGAGATGTGACTGGGCTAAAACCATTTTTGGTTGTGAACAAGCTATGCAGTTGCTTTGCAAGTTATTCCTCTGTGAAGCAGGGATGATAATTCTTCAGTGGGTAGCACAAGGCTGTCTTCTTTAAGATAAATGTGCGGGAGTTGGCCACTTGATATATTTGGGAAGTGCTACCGATATAAATTGATGGCAATTACATCTGATGGTGTCCATAAATGTTTCTGCCTATACTGAAGAAGGGGGAATTATCCTTACAAAAGGGCATGCTTTTCCATTGATTCTCTTCTGTCAGGTTGCTGGGAGATTGGCTGAAGACATCCAGGAAAAGAGACTCAGATTGCAAAAATCAGTGAAGTCACCTGGGGAATCTGGTCACTACTGAACTCACTTTCCAATCTTTTCTTCAACCTTAGGAATAGTCAAGCAAGGACAGTCTTACAGAGCTAAAAATAATCTAGATTTGCTATAGCTTTAAAAAATAATAGCTTGGAAACTGAAAATCATTGAATTCATATGACAGATGCTGCCAGTGGTCTGACTTGATTGAAGACTATTGTAAGGAAGTTCTCCGAAGTGCAACTTTTCAACGCCTTCTTTGCTTTTGTATTTGAGCGTTCAACACATTCTGTATTTGAGTGTTTATGCACAGAGACAGCAGATAACTCAAAAGGCACTGTGTGTGTCTTCCTGTACTAGGCATGAGAATGAAAGAGGAGAGTGGCTATCCATTAGCAACATACAGCTCTGGAAGGCACTCCAGATATTTAACATTATGTTTCAAGAGTACTGCTATAATATTATTTTAATGGCACAGTTCCTCTTTTGCTGATTTCAGTTCCAAATGCTGTTAACAGTTAGAACAGTTAGTTACTGTGAGATCAACTATTATCTTTTTTCTTTTTTTCTTTTTTGCACTGTACATTTTCAGAACACAATAAGAACCCCCCCCACACACACTCCTCAAGGGTGAAACAATACTTTTTTTGCTTTCTAGAATTTTCACACATCTGAAATGATCATTAACAATTAAGTTTAACTGTCTGCTTTCAAATGGATTACTTTCAAAATAAAGGAAGCTGCACTTGAGTTTCCAGGTAGTTTGCCATTAAGAATCTGAAAATCTGAGATTTCCATGGGATTGCGCTTGGTCATGTGGGTATGGCACCTGCATCCCTGCTTCAAGGGAATCTGGGTGAAGCTGACGTGCTCGGAATTTTTTGAGACACTGAAATCTGTGAACTTATCAAAAGAGGATTGAATATTGGCTAATAGAGATTCCTCCAAACAAAACATGTTACATTAATGTTTTCATGCTTAGATTAAAGTGGCCTTTTTCACACAGCTGAGTTGTGTCATGAGCAGAAAAATAATTGAGATTAGGATTTCTAGATGCTGTTTCAGGCACAGATTACCTTGCTAGCAGCTGTTTCTCTTCAAATGAAGGACACTTATGGAGAAGTTGTATAGAATATGAGATGACTCAAGCATGTGCCTAAGTAAAGGAAACTAGGAATCTACTGAAGCTTCACTAACCTTGCAAAATCAATAGGTTCAGGCATGTGACTGAGCATTCTATAGGCTGGTTTCAAAATTGTCTGTGATTTTTCATTTACTTTTTAGCCAAATGTTATAGATCCTCTCAGTCAAATTATTGGGGTATTTACCAATAGGCAAAATTGGATGTAATAATACCCTGATGTCTACCCAGAAGGTATAAATTCACTTCTTTCTGCTCAACACATTCCCATTATAAACTACAATCCTGACTGCCGTATGAAAAACATCTTTTAACAGTCATATTCATGAGGTTAGGAAGTAAACTACGAAGCTGTGGGAATCCGTTAGCTACTTTTCATATATTCAATACTATTTAGACATAATATTAGTGAGTATGCTCATGAGAAGTATTAAAACTCACTTAGTTTTTCTCATGTACCTTATTAATGTATGCATCTAAAGGGGCCTGGGTGAATCAGAATTACAACAATCTTGCATTGGCTGGAGAGGTTTTCTACAGACTTCTGTATAGATTACTTTTCTCTCTACTAAAACAGAAATAAAACAAAAATGGTGATGCTCTGGTAATCAGAGCGGCAACACTAAATGGAAAGAAAGAACACAGCTAGGTTTACCGCAGAGATAAAGTGCTGGGCAGAGGTATTGCGATTATATATAAGTAGTAAGATATAAGTAGCGTATGCTGTTGAGAGAGGAAAAAGAGTAAGCTTTTTGCTCAAGAAGTAAGTGAAAATCTGAATTGGGCACAGAAGGATCCTTATTTTCAGCAAGACAATGTTTATTCATGAACATCAATAAGAACACGTTTAAAAATCATCTTGTAAAACCTGAGATCCATTTTGGTGGAGGGGTTAGTGATTTAGCATTTTATGAAGCAGATTATCTTTTGAATCATTATTGCATTAGTTTAAATTATTCCAACTTTATATCATTGTAAGTAAGGTTTAGTTTGGGGAGTTGATTTGCTTTTCCTATGCACTGGCTTGGACTAGATTCCCAGATAACGGCCCACTTCCTCCTCACCTACTCTGCTTGTGGATCTTTCACATACCTGTGAGATACTACAGGGGTTATTTGTGCTGGTTCCAATACCAGGATTGGCCGTCTAGGAAGAACGTTGGAATTGCATTCCCTGCGCTATCAGAACTTGCCAGATAACCTCAGGCAGAGGAAGGCTTCCTCAGTCTTCAGTCTGCAGAAATCAGCAAGGAACAGTGCATTGTCCACCAAATTGTTTAACAATTTTATGAAATATTCTTGTAAAAAGACAAACATCAGTTAACCTGCTCTGTGGTTCTTTGCTATAATGACAAAACTCAACAAATCAACACAAAAATACTTCAGAAAATTTAAAAAAAAAAAAAAAAAAAAGTGTTTCATGTAATTAACAGATTTGATGTGATGAAGTACTGAATTGCTAGAACAGTGTGTATTCCTGATCTCAATGCTTGTGTTGGGCTGACATGGATTAGCTGTCAGGCACCCACCCAGCCACTCTTCTGCTCCCCCTTCTCATGAGATACGGGGTAGAAAATGAAGTGAAAAAGCTCATGGGTGGACATGAAGAGGAGATCACCTACCAATTGCTATCATGGGCAAAACAGGCTAGACTTGGGGAAAATTAATGTATTGTAAAATAAAAGTAGGTCTGGAAAGCAAGAAACAAAGACAAATTAAAACAACGCCTTCTGCCCAAGAGTACCTTTTTTCCCAGGCTCAAATTCACAACTTTGTTCCTCCCCCCAAGCAGCACAGGGGGAAGGGGTGTGGAGGTCCATGCTAGCTCCCATCAGCTGCTCCTTTTTCCTAACTTCTCCCCTCTTCCAGCATGGGTCTTTTCCATAGGCTGTTGACGTGTTCTATTGTGGACTCCTCTCCATGGGCTGCACCTCCAGTGCAGGGCCTGCGCCTGTGGGGGCTCTCCATGGGCTGTGGGAAATACCTACTTTACTATGGCCTCCCCACTGGCTGCAGCATTTTTGTTCCTTTCTTAGCACCCTTCCACTGATGTGCCACCAGTGTGGCTGACAGGCCCAGCTGTGTCCTCCAGTAGGTCTGTTCTGCAGCTCTTCTCACAGAGGCCTCTGCAGCCTCCCTGCTGCCAACACCTTCCCACCTACACCCACACAGTACAGTGCTTTTTTGGGAAATGTTTAAAATGTAAAGTTCTTAATATATGTGGTTATCACTCCATAGGGCTGCAATTTAAGGAGTCTTAGGTAATACAACAGATGTGTAGGTAATGATGTGTAGGCAAACCAAATAGAAAATTCAGTATTATAACCTTTCTCTGCTGTTGCATCCTGCCTTTTTCTCATGGGAGAGAAGCAGTGTAGGACAGACCTGGATGAAAAATGAAACCCTGATCTGAAATTTCAAAGTTGTCCCAAATTTCTTCTGTTTAAAAGTTAATCTTTTTTATTCTGATGTCTTTGGAGATTTTGTTGCACTGGTTTAAAAAAGTGTCACAGAAAATTTTCAGGTGAGGAAACCCAGTTTCTAGTGAAGTGAAATATTGCATAACTATTTGGATAAATTTCATAGTGTTTCTGCTCATAAAAATACTCTTAGGTACTTTTTATGGAAAAGAAAGCACTCAAGTTTCAAAGCATGGATCAACTATTTGCAAAAGTTTTCAATATGAGGAAGAATATATTTGTGGAAGCAATAAGATTCACATTGCTTTTTTTTTTTTTTTTGTCCATCTCCAATGTGATCCTGACCCTGAGAGATAATATGGCATCCAACACTCTGCAAGTCAGAGCAGTGTGCGTGGCTCTGTGTCCTAACCTCAGCCCACAAGGAGGGAATGAGCATCTTAGTGCTAGAGAAGGCCCAACCCTGGTTATTCACAGGGAATGTCCTCCAGATTGAGGAGAAATGTTTCACCAGCAGGCAGCCAGTCCAAATGCTTTCAGTGCATTTCGTAGCACCCTGACTTCCAGTAGCTTCCCTCTGAAGCGAGCAGCAGGTAGCATATCTCGTCCTTCATAAGGAGGGGCTTGACATTGTCCCTGGATGTGAGTTGCTCCCTGCAGTGCGGTGGTAAATTATCTTCTGGATCACTTGACTGAAACTTCGTAGTAATACTGAGGTTCTTCCTGTCCAGTGAAAGTACTTTATGTCTTCAAGAAGGTCCCACAGCAATGGCAGAACCCCACATCTGAGTGATTTTTGGATTTCTGCTGACAGTGACTCCTGTGTAAGTCCACAGGAGCCTACTTGAGCCTCATGTAGCCTCCAGATACATGAGAATGAACACTGGGCCTATTTAAATTGATTTCTATGAAACCAAGTCCAAAGCAATTATCAAGAAAACTGTACGATTCCAAAAGGAAAATTAGAAACAGGTTGATTGACTTTGACCGTAAGGTATTGATGTGCAAATGATATGAATAGTCTATATGATTATCCTTAAATGATGCAGTTAATCTGGATAGATTCACACTGAAGGAATATGAGAATGAGGTCTGCACTATGGTTGGTGTATTGATGTCAGGAGATGAACACCTCAGCTTTGGAAAGCTGTGGTCCACACTAAAAGCAATTAAGAACCTCTGCTTTCAAAAATTCAGTCTGAAATAGCAGTCCTGGTTTGGAGCCTTTTTGTTTTTGTTTTTCATTCTTATCATCTCTGACTTACTATGAATTGGCTTTAATTTTCTGAATATTCATTTAGCCACAATGCTGCAAAATAAGGAGGAGAATGTCAAGAAAAGTAATTCCTGAAGGTAAACTAATGGCTTGTACACAGACAATTAAACTTACAAGGAGATGCACATGGTGCAGGCTTACTCTTGCCAAAGTTTCAGAAGCAGGCTCTTGCATATTCTGGACAAGAGGAGTTGCACCGTGCTGTGTCAATCTGTCTGTGTCTGAGGCTGACTGTCTCTTGGATGTATGGTTATTCTTCAATATCAGGAGCTTTACTCGGGCAGAAGTACTATGCAATATATTGTGCATTGCTGTGCCTTGCTTAGAGTGCTTAGGGCTAAACGCAGCTCTGGCAGGAAAATTAATGTGTCCCTTTTCTGCTTCGTTTTATTTTAATTAAGAGAAGTAGTAAAGTTGTTTGGAGAGACTTGCATTAAAAATACAAAATGCAAAAATCCAAATGAACCCACTTCAATATACTCACAATCAATTTGTTATATGCCAAAGTGATAAAATAGCTAAAGAAAGAATGTTGCACTGTGCTGTCCTGGATGAGCTGGAAAAGGATGTTGCGAAGATATTTGTATTTACAAAATCATCTCTCCTAAATAAGATTTGCTGCCTTCAGATTTTAGGAAAGCACATGAACTTGGGGTGTTTATCTAGGCTGACTTTGTGAGATCTTTCACGTTGGTCCATTACTGAGAATATACAGACCTATGTATACGTGGATCCTGTGGTTTAGTGGTTGGCAACCTTGCCCACAGCAGGGGGATTGAAAGTAGATGATCTTTAAGGCCCTTTTCAACCCAGGCCATTCTATAATTCTATGCACATATGTGTGCATGTGTGTGTATGTTTATGAACAAAGTAATGTAAACCAGTTTCACACTACCACAACCTGTCTCAGGGTTCATCTGAGTATACATCTGAAGTGGGGAAAGAACATTATCCCATCTTTACATATTAAATAGAGGCTTAGTAATTTCTCACGTATCTCGTAAGAAACCTTTGGCAAAGGAATTAGACCTGTTATTCACCAGGCTACAGCTACAGCTATAGCTGTAACTGCTGACCTGAATGATGGGCACGGTGCAGTAGTCTTCAATTTTTCTTAAATGTATCCATCATTTTCTTCCCACCTCTGATCGCTGTGTGTGACGAAATTCCATGATAGCCAACATGGTTGATGTTTTTTCTCCAGTAACTGCTACAATTTCACATATCCTGACTCAGACAGCCTAAGCTACTCAGACAGTTGAGATCTCTGGAAAATTTACACTCATGTGCACGTGGGATCTGACCACAGTAGGGACAGAAGATCTGGTACATATCTTTTATCTTGTTGTTCTTAGAACAGAGAGTAGGAAAACTCAGCTGTTTTCCCTCAGCAATATGTCTAATACAGTCTTGGGACCAAACACCTCATTAGGATCACTGATGTCTGCTACCTAGACTTGAACTGTTTAGGGATAGGTTTGCCTCTTTGCTGATCTAGTGAGAGTGTAAGGGATGGTCTTTTCTAGTTTGTCCAGTGTGCAAGTCATCTTCACACATGCATGTCAACCTGACAAGACTAAATAAATCAAGTCATTACTGGGAATGCAATGTGTATTCCTAATGACAGAATCACGCTTGAATTCCATTAATGCAATAAATCTAATACCAAGTAAAGTAGCTATAAACTGTGATAGATAAAGCATTTAGTCAGATTGTTTGGATAGGCTACTAGGAAGTATCATACATAGTAAAAATAAATGTCAAGTATGCTTCACAGATAATAAAGACTTTATTGGATAAGCTATAGCTAATTTCCTCATGAGATATGTCATCACCATTCTATCTAATTTAATCTAGAATTGCTGTAATGCATGATCACTCTGTAGACATCAGAAATTCTGTATCAGGTGTTATGGCACCGTAACTCTTCCTTTCTGAGTGCCATTTCTTAGTCTCACTTCAATCTGAATTTAAAACATGACTTGTGAAAATATTAATCATTTCCCTTTTTAACTGCCTTGTTTGGAGAATGAGCAGGGGGTACAGAAAAGGGAAAACAAACTTCATATTACTTTTCCTCATTTTATATCATTGTCTATCAGGAGGCATAAAGCTGTGACCAATACGATGGACGTGCATCTAGAATATTTGAGATCACACAGCTCTTTTTTTCTGTTCATCTAGATACAAAAAAGAAGAGTTGAAGATATTCCTTAAAGATGCAGCCTAGCACTGAGTCCTTCAGAGCAGCATGTTTTTGTCAATATTTCTTATTCCTTCTGTACATTCCACTTGCATGAGAAATAGCCCAAACATCAGTAAGTCTGATTATGCAGGGAAGAACAGCACATATAAGCAAAGGCGTAGGATGATATCAGTGATGATCAGTCATTATCCAAAGCCCAGAAAGGCGATGACGGGGCCCTTGCGTTGGTCCTTGTAGGAGCAAAAATAAATCCCGGTAATTTGTATCCTTAGAAAAAAATAGGGAACGTTAACTATTTCTTGTCATATTCCATGTCTTTTCAAATATTTTTCTCTTGCATGTGTACCTATCAATTTTAACTTTTTCGGAGATGTGTAGCTGGAAGTAGATCCTATGCAGGCAGTGGTGTATTTGGGATCCTGTCTGTGAAAGATAAGTGACTGTAAGCAAGTGAACTGCGTTCGGCTCTGGTGCATGGATTACAGAACACGTACACATCCTGGTAGTGTAAATGAGTGTCTTTCCCCTCACTTTTGTGTCATGTAACAGCAAGACTTCGTCTTTTCACAAATATTGAAAAGCACGGCTGAACACAAATGAGCCACAGTCAGTCCTCGTCCCATTTTTGTTTTGAATCAAGTCTGGCAATTGTCTGGCATATGCCACATTTTATTAATTACAGGCATGTGTCTGTTCTTAGGTGCATCCTGATGCAAGTCATTAGAGGGCTGGAAAATCGCTGCATCCTCTGACAGAACTTTAATGCCTGGATATTTATGATGAAAACCAGAACTGATAAAAAAGATGTAAAGCTTAGTCTTCCGTTTGTCCTTCGAATATTTTTACTAACATGGGTGCACTGTACAGAACACCAAGAAAAGGCCAAAAACCACTTTTCTTTTCAGATTAAACCTTCTCTTTCCTTTCCACTGACTGATACATCTTTTTAGAACCCTTAATTCTTGTTTGCAGATGGGATGTCTCATACTTTCATCCATTTCCTTACTCCTTGTGTTTGTGACCAAACTGCCTTGAAGCAGCTAGTTGTCAGGGGAGGGCTGGACATCCCCATGGCATGGAGGCACACTGTATTACCAGGACAAAGCCTGGTTATTCAGAAGAACCTTTTCTCTTTTGCTGTCTGACATGCCCTCTTTTAATGCTACCCTCAGCGAGGCTCCTAAAGCTGCAATAACATCCAGTCAAAAGTGAATGGCTGTAGTCAGCTTCATTTGGGTTACACAGCATGAGTAGGAGCGCCGCTACCTTATCTGTGGCCCAGGGCAATGGAATCTGCCTGTCCTGCTTTTGTGGGAATGGGGTACGGAACCACTCGAGGAGGTACCTGCTACCTGATTTCTCTGGCATTTCTTTCAGTAGAGTTATCTCCAGCACTGGGTTGCTCTGCGGTAGGAAGTATCTTTAGGAGAGGAGGCCAAGGGTGTTGAGGCCGGTTCAGCTGGCAGACTGTCCCTGAGGCTGCCACAGCCAGCTATGGGCAGAAAATCGGGGAAGAGAACACAACTTGTGAAGCTACCAGCTGGCTCAGGTCTCTTGGTCACATACGAAAAAAAAACAACATAGCTTCAGTTCTGGCATAAGGAGATGAGCCTTTTTTAACCCATTCTGTGTGGGGGTTCAGCATCTTAAAAATAGTCACTGCAGCTGCGTGCCGCGAACCTGGAAGTAGGAGGAAGGCTGAGCAGATTGGGAGCGGTGTCTTACTGAGGCAGTATCTCCCCACTGCCTGTCACCATCCTGGGGACGCCTTCTGCAGAGGCCACAATAGGGCCCCGCAGATGGGCCGGGGTACAGGGGAGTGCAGGAGCAATGTGTCTGAGGCAAGTGTGAAAATGGTACTGAGAATTAACAGCATATTGAATGCAGCTTTCAATTATTCATTGAGAGACTACTTCTATTCCTTTTTGGCTTTATACTTAGAAGTGTAACCATGCGTTTGCTACAGATTTTATGGATTAGAAAATCATAGGATTAGTCAGTCCATAAGTTTATCCTGGTGTATATTAAGTAACTCATTGAAAAAAAAGGATGCTTCATATATAGGAAATGAATAATTAATTTTGTTTTCCTGCCTTAAAAAAAAATATATAATCCCTTAGGTGCTTTTCTGTTTTCTGCTGAAGCTGAATTTTTTTAGTCCTCTGACAATGTCTTACACCCTCCAATATGTCTTGTTTCTATGGAGACACCAATGAACTGCTGCTCGCGTTCTTTTGCATATCACAATACGAGATTGCTTCAGAATTTTCCCAACGCTTCACTCACTTCCCTTTTAATTAGAAATTAATCAATAGGTTCAGTGCTCTTGTGTCATGCACTCACATATACATGCACAGACACATATGAAGCCTGTGAGCCTGCCTGCAAATGCAGTGTGTGCTTTCAAAGTTTTATTTTACAGAGCAGCATGTCTTGGGGCTCATAAGGCTGTTATTTGAGCTGTGTTGGATAGCAAGGGTGAGAAGATGGATATCTTGTATGCAGTGGTCTAGATGGGAGGAGGCTGGGACACTCTGTGTTTTTTAAGACCAGAAAGGGAGTGTGGAATTCTGGCATGGCCTTAAAGCAAATTGTTGGGATCTTTGACTTTTATTCCCTTAATATTATGTAAGCTGTTGTTTAGCCCCATTGAACTCTTTTGATTTTTATGTGAAATTTGCCCCCATGCCTCACTTATCAAATGGAGAATTATTGCATGCTGGTCCTTTGCATTTAATTCTCCAAGCCCTGCTCTTCCTCCCCAGCAAGCACGTGGCTTCTCTTCAGGAGAGCGGCCAGTAAGCACATGCGGGGCAGAACACAGTGCAGAGTGTAAGAAAAAAAACAACCAACAACAAGCTAAATGACATTGTTTCTTATTGAAAATTTTCTATGAAGTAAACAGTATTTTTAATTATGAAGAATGAGTGAGACTGAAATGACACCAGACTGGAAGTTGCATGCTATTGTTAGTGAGCTCTTTGAAGTCACTGACAATCCTCTTCCTACTGCATTGTAAGAAGAGGGGATTTTTTTCCCCCCAGTTAAATTCTACAGGTGAAACAGCAGCAGACTTCGCTATTACCGTGAGCTCTTTGTTATTGGTTCATATCATAGTGAAATAAATTTCTAGCAATAATTCAAAATAGCGTTAGCAGAGGCCTCATAACTGATAAATGCACACCACTTGATGATGGCAACAGATGATGTCTCATGCTCAGCTTATATATGCTTGTGCTGAGATGTATGCTGAGAAACTTTTTTCATGTTTTCTTTGTGCTATGCAGCTGTCTGTTTCCTCCTGCTGTCTTGGACTTTGTGATCTCCTCTAGACAAAGAAGATATTTGTTTTCCATTTTTTTGCAGCTTCTTGTGGATTACTGATGTTGAAGTGTAGTTCTTAAATTCTACACCAGTCAGTAATCCAGTGAAAAAGAGTTTTGATGGTACACTGCTGGCTGGTGTTTCTAGCCAACATGTTCACATACACACATACACATATATACATATATGTGTATACATATGCTTGTAAATGTTTGCCTTTTGTTGCACTTTTTGCTGTCAAACTGAGAAGCAAAAAAAAAAAACCAAACCTTTTTTTAATGAGATTTCATAAAGAATGCTTGAACTCCATGAACATATATTGTATTCTCGATTTATTTTAACTATTCAGTATTTTTGTTAGATATGCAGAGAGCAAGGTTTAACCTCCAAATGGACCAAAGAGCAGTACTGCTTTCTCAAGAATAATTATTGTAGCTATGCAAGCTAGCACGTAACAGTTAAATATATCCTTGCTTTTGACAGAAGCTAGTGGAGCTGGAACAGAGATGAACATAGCTTATTAAATATAGCTCTTATGAAGACTGCTCTATAATTACTGTGATTTTTCTTTGTATCATTATGATCATAGGCTGATCGAAAACAATGAATCCTGTGCTTTCAAGAGGCTAAGAACTATTCAACCATATACAGAGATCATACCTAGAGTAACAGCCCCATTAGTTTGCTTTGAGTAGTCTATGTAAATAATGCACTATAAAGGTTAAATGGGTCCTTCCCCCGATGGCCCCTCTCCCACTGATGAGAGTTTAAAACTGAGAGGAGAATGCTCTGAGCAGGACCAAGAACACTTTGTTCCAAAAATCTCATACATATCCATGAGCAAATATTTTGTTATTCTCTTTAACTGAGACCAGCATTCAATGTATAAAAAGGGATCTGCTGATTTTTTTGCATGTCTGGAAGTGGGTTTTGAGCTGAAATCTTCTGAATGTAGTGACCTATATACCCAAAATGTTTCTAGAATAAAAATGCCCAGTTGTCCTTTGCTATCATCTCCGACACTCCAACACATCCAAAATAGATCCAGGGACCTGGATTCAAATATTTTCCATCTTTTCTAACCCTTGAAAGACTTCCATGCTTTCTGGGTTTGAATGGGGAGCAAATAGCAAGGACGTGTTCCTGTGGTCTAGATTATTTCTTGTTTCCTCAGGTCTGTGTTGATGGGGCTGGGGCGGCAGCACACCCCAATTCTGCTGTGGGCAGGAGAGGGAAATGTGAGCTTTTCAGCCAAGACGTTGCCCAGTGCAAGGGTCCATTGTTTTTAGGACTGCCTTTGCCTGTGAAGCTTTTCTCTTTGTGCATTTGCTGATAATTAACATTTGAGGTGCCAGAATTCTGGCACTTAAAATTTTAGCCTCTAGCTTCTACCTAGTAATAAAAAATAATGATTTTATTTTCCTATTTTAGATTTCAGGCAATTTAGATGAATCAATATTAATTTCAGGCATTCAGTATGAAAAAAAAAAGGGCTTGAGAACAATCAGTAATTCCGAAGACAAAGTTTGAGGTTAAGATGTGCTGTTATTTACTGCTGTGCTCATAGAGCTGACATGAAGACAAGGATGGGCATGTGTGAGATCAAGGCTGGTATGCTGCCTTTTCGTGCAACCACTCAACAATTCCTTCCCTGAACCAATCCAGCTTTGTATTAAAGACATTAGTTCCGTTGCCTTGGCTACATGTACTGGAAGGCTTATCTGAAGCCTCATGTTCCTGATGGTTGTTATATACCTTCTCATTTCTAGCCTAATTTATTCTCAGTCTGTTTGCAGACCACCAGTGTTAGGTAAAATCAGTCTTTCCTTCTCTGTGTTTATCTGTTTTTAATGTTTAACAGAGAGACACTGCTCATGCTTCCCTTAATTACACTGCAAATGTACTTGGAAATGTTTGTCTGCTGTACATTCATATATATTCACACTATCTGTGTCTATTAAGAAACATAATAATATCTTCTATTTAATATTGTTTGTTAGCATGTGTCTTTCTGCACAATTTTTGAGCAAGTTAAATTGTTTTATCAATTGCATGGAGTTAATTCAAATATTTCAAATCTATTAGGGTAACTGTGGTATGAAGCAGTGAGCGTGACGAGATTAAATAGAAAGGAGAACTGAAGTAAGCAGCCTAAATCCCATTCTGAACCCAATCCAAACATTCCTGTAGGTTCGGTTTAAACAAGAGCACTTACATAAACAGTCAGCTTTTCCATGCCAGGGTTTCCCAAACAGCTTCTTGGTAAGGCCACAATTAAATAACAGTCAATTCTACAAGTAATACCTTATTGAAAGTAATTAAAAGGAATGATTTTGAGAAACAGCCTTGCTGCATGAAACCTGGCTGATGGCACATCCCAGTTGTCCGATGCAGTACCATAACAATTGGTCTCTGTTTCAATCTTATTTAACAAATTCATTAATAGTATTAAAGAAAGCAAGTGAACAGCATGTTAATGAAGTCAGCAGATGATGTAAACAGCAGGAAACAGAAATTAGAAGATACTTAGAGATTAGAAACATGAGCAAGAGGCGTTATCAATGCATCATAATCAGATTGAGAAGGAGTAGATGCTAATGCATCTGGGATAAATTAATTCAGAACTGATTTTACATAACCAATACATATTAAGTGAACAAAAATACACATGCTAGATTATGCTAAAGCTAAAGAAAGAACCAGTTCCTGATCAATGTAATACCTGAAAAGGCAATACTGTCTTTGGAAGAATGTGTAGTGTCAAAGAGCAGACAAGTAATTGCTGAATTACAGACAACTGCAAATAAGAATTGGTGGTTAAAGAGACTGATTTAAGAAGAAAGAGTGAAATGTAATGACTTTGACTAAGCAAGGTATGGAGATGAAGACTAAAATAATCTGCAGCCCTGAAATATGAGTAACATTTAAGCAAAATATGATTTTTTTAGCATTGCCAATAATTTGATATCATTTCAAGAAAATATTTTTTATTAGGTGAAAGCAACCTGTTACCATATTACATCAGGAATTAAAAAATAACTACATAAAGACAATGTAATGCCAGTAAATGGAAACCTAAAGTAGGCTGCAGGCTGCTGCTCACTAGCACCTGGAAATGCTGAGTCCCTTCAGCATGCCTCAGTGTGAACGTGCATTGCAGAGGCCCTAGACAGTTATATCTAACCTGTTATTTTCTTTTTTTCTTCTTCTCCAACAATACCCAGTTCATAGGAGAGGAGACTTCCCAAGTGCTCCGTTCAGAAAGCCCAATTCCTCACAAGCTCTAAAATGCTTCCCCTTCCCCATTGTGGTGACGCGCACGCTGCAGGCAGGCTGACAGCCACCTCCCCCAGTTAGGACATGCAATCATCAATACCCTTTTGAGCTCATTGAAAATATGACTAACCCAATTCTCATCTCATACGCTGTCAAATGCCACTTGGTGAGTCTTGCTCCCGTTCCAGCTGGAGATGGGCCCACACTGGAATTTGGGAATCTGATTTTCATGTTCCAAAACTGAACAAAGAATCTCATTTCTAGCCTCAGTCTCCTAAACTGCAGTCATGTCTGTAAGTAAAATGCTGAAACACTAGTTGTCTGGGAAAAATAAATGAGTGATGATTTTAGGAGAGATGCTGTGGCTACTCAGTGCGGTAGCTGCAAGCTTTTTGGTGCTGTTCCCAGAAATGCTTCAACCATGGTGAGGAGCTCAATTCTCTAATTAAAAAAAAAAATTGTATCAAATATTTTTCAGCTTTACACTCTCAAATTAAAGCTTAAAAACCTCCAAGGAAGGAAAGGAGGCCAGATTGGAGGGGGAGGAGGTGAGAGGAAGGAAGCGGGTGGAGAAAACCACTATATTCCCAAGATGCAAGGAAAGTTGAAAAGTAGAAGAAAAAATATATTAAATCAGTGTAAACTAAGAGGTAAGTTTAAGGCATTTTTTTTTTTTTTACATTGAATGTATGTTTTGTTGGGGTATTTTTAGCAGTAAAATGCTGTGTACTTTAAAAACATTTTAAATACACTAAAGTGAGGTAATTGCTTTTTCTTCATTTTGTGTGCTATAAAATTGATCTATATTTTTATTAAAACCCATCAAAGAATGTGTTGTGCTGGGAGTTTGGTACATTTTTGCTGTTGCTGGTTAGAACCGTCTATTACCTCACCAATGACCTACATGAAGTGAAGCAACATCCCATGGCAGCAGGCAGGGTGTTTTGTTGTGGAGCTCAGCTGCAAAAGTTAATTGTTTATGGAGATTTAATGGGCATCATGCTCCTACTTACCTACATCCCTGTAATTCAGCAGAGTATCGGTATAGCTTAGCAAAAGAGGCTCTAAAGTAATAGATTTTGGTATAGTTAGGAAGAGAGTTGACCTGCATTCTTTGAACTGAGATCAGATCAGTGCCCTACGTTGCCTATTAGTGTTGTTGCTATTACTGCTACTTGGTGTGCTGCCTATACAGGGGTTGTATAAGTTAAGTTTTGATCAGAGACCACATGCCAGCAGCTGAATAGTAAAGACTGGTGCACTTAAAAGCTCATTTATTACTAGAATGTTTGTTGCTGTGCTGCCAGGAGCCTGCCAGAGAAGCAGCGGAATAAAAATATTGCTGATTAATACGACTGTGCTTGTGTTGTAACACCATGTGATACTAAACGCTTTGTCACAGATGAGTTTAGAGAGGAGAGGAATAGAAATCTGTAAGGAGCAGATGCAGATGTAATGAGGTTTCTCATGGTTGTGTCAAACAGCTGGGCTGAGTGGGAAGGCAGAGATGTTCCTGCAGCCTTCAGTACTTACTTACTGCATATACAGACCAAGTTATGTGCATTATTTTTTATCTTTGGAGCTTGGGAACTGGGTAGAGCAAGTGTGTGACATCAGCTGTAATGAAGAGACTCACGATCTTGGGAGCTGATGGTTATGGTGAACACAGGAGAGGGAATGCAGAGAAATTGCTGCCACTTTCCTCTCTGGTCCTCGTGAAGCTTCTGCTGGGTCTGATCCTCTTGGGCTGGAGGTCATACTGTGTTTCAAAGCTTCCAGTGTCTCTGTTGTTCTCGAATTTATCCAATCTTGTTTTTCGACCTGTTTGCTTTATTGGTCTCAGTAACATGTTCTGGAGATGGGTTCTGTAATTTAAGTGCATTGTCTTTGTTTTGAGCCTGCTGTTTGAGAGTTGTATTGATTGCTTCAAGTATATTTAATGTGAAAAGTGAATAATATTTCTCGCAGAGATGCTTATCATTGCCACCTTAAGCCGTCTAATTATAGGCTGAAAAGCTGCAGTCTGCTTATATTTCCCTCCTGTTCCATATGTCTGATTATCCCTCTCCTTCTCTTTACATTTTCTAGCCCTGCTCTATTTTTTCAGTGATTTAGGTGAAAATGTTAGAGGTTTACTGCTTTCTGAAGACATGTTTGTCTAATGGCTATCTCCTTTTCCTTTCTGTCACCATTTAGCCTTCCTTAACTTTTCTAAATATTTTTTTCAGAGTTGAACTGAATGCTTAAATATTTCTACAGATAGCAGTTACATAAATATATGCATGGCAGCTGTGCACTTCAAGATGAATATATTATGGATGAAGAGCTTGAATTCCACAGTATTTGTACTATTTTTATTCAGGCACATCCTGAGAATTTAGTATCAAATGGCCTAATTCTGCTCTAACTGACACTAAAGCCAGTGAATTAAACCAGAAACTCCTACATGAGTCAGTAGGATCAGGACTTGTCCTGCCTGCTGGAGAACAAAGCTCAACACCACTTTTAGAGCTGCTCTGAACTGTGTGTGAATCTAAAAGTTCAGAGAAGGAAGCTTGGGAGAGAAGTAACCATGATTCTTGAGCAGATGTGATTGTAGGATTGGGGAGCGTTGGAAGATAGCAATGGATGAGCAACAGGAGCAGAGGGGAGTGGGCAGCAGAGGCAACTGCAGATTCCCAAGAGTGGCAGGCTGTCATGAAGTGATCAGGTACTCTGACATGCATCCTGAAGGCCATCAGCGCCTAAATTCTACAAAGGTGAATGGGAATGTGGCATCCCAATTCAGCTCTGTGATTTTCAGCCTTAAGGAAAATCAACAGAGTGGGGGAAGGTAGAATCAGGCTTAAGGTCAGACTAGATATCTGATAGCTGTAGTGGTCTCTATTTTGTTCTGTATAGATTAATGGAAAGTATTTTCCTCTGACATTTAGAAATCATGTCCTATATTTTAAACAGTCTTAAATAATTAATATGGCAATTTTACCGCAACTCCATCATTACACAGAACTATCAGACCAAAGAATGAATCATACGCTTCTCAGTACCTGGCATCTATTCTCCCTTCTGTGAAATTTTTGAAGACTAAAGGTCCCTTTTAAGTTCATATAGCTTACTAATGGACCAGAAGAAAACAGAAAAGTTTAAAAGAGGTTCTGTGTAGAAAATGCCCTGTTTAGAGATTTTTTGTTTAGTCAGACACTTTTTCTCATTGCTAATACAAGTAGCAGAAAGATAGCCTCAAAGAGGCTCAGCCCAGGTTGTTAAAAATTCCATAAATAAAAATGAACCCTTTCCTTGGAGTCTAACAGCAGCCTATACACATCAGTGCATTGGTATTAATATATCATTTACCAGTTGTGTTACTTCAGCTTCACTTCACCGTGAATGTTAAGGTATAGAATGCTTTGAAGAAATCTGGGCTAGCATTAATAAAGTTATGCATGGCAGCAACTCCAGGAAGAAAACGTGCCTCTTATGCAGTTTATTTGAGAGTTTATCCAAATGTGTAAGGTGAATCTAGCCAACGAATAGCAAACTGGAATAACAAACAACAAATGCATTCTTCTGTCATTTGTCTTCATGAGCCTTGGTTTGTCTTCTGACTGCCTACTTTAGACATATAGTACCTCTCTGACTTTACATGGGGCAAGTTTTAGTAATGTTTCAGCCCTTCGCTGCAGTGTTCAGCCAGCTGCAGCTGTATCAGGCACTGGAAATGAAATGCATATATTAACTTAAGGACTCTTTGACATGAGTTCTGCCAACAGTTCTGCTGGTAACTGGAAACACTGGAAGCTTTGTTACTGCACACTGTCTCTCTTTGCCAAATTCAGTCCTTTTTCTCCCCCCCAGGTCTAACAGTGCACCTTCTCCCTCTTGCCGTGTGTGACTTTTCCCTTGCATCCCCAGGAGCCTGATGTTCTCTGTTTCCTCCCCAAAGCTGTGTTCCTCCATCATCACTAAGATTAAATAAAATGTGCGTGATGGTAGAGAAAAGGACTGAGGCAAAACCTTTTCTTTTTACAAAGTGATCCAGACTGTCAGTTTGGATTGCAATGTATGTGTCCCTCCCCGTGCCACACATAAAGTGTAGCATTTAAAACTTCATCCATGTTAGAAAGGGAGAATGCTGAGTAGATTGGAGAAAGCAAGGCATCATCTTCTTCTTTATGAGGTGTTCCAGCCAAAAGTTAAGATTCTCTATCCTTATTTATATAGAAACACAGAATATCCTGAGTTTATGCAAAAGGTGTTAAATGCTTAGATTTACAGTGACTTTCAGATTTTGGGGGATTGTACTTTTTTTTATGTTTCAGACACTAGAAGTGCGTATCAATATTAACTGACTAATGACAAAAATCTTTTCTAAATTTTTGGCCTTTCAGGAGGTAAGGAAATGGAATCTTCCTCATGCCCAGCACTCTCATGAATTGTTGTGTGCTATACATGAGCAGGAGAATGACTGGTGCTGTAAACTGAAAGGCGAGGAAGGGATGGATCTGAAAGACATTCTGTGTCTTGATTCTCTTGACATCTGTGCCAAGATATAGATAGAAGAAGGAATCTGGTCTTGCTTTGAAGCATGGAAGCAGTGTTGGTTCTCTAGAATACAGGCAGAATTGAATTTTGGAATAGTTCCTGTCCCCTGCAGCATGACTAACCGTGCTCCCTACAGGTAGATCTGAGGAAACAACAGATTGCTTCTGCAAAGGCAGCCTGTGTAGTGAAGCAGGAGAAAAACATTCTGATGGAAAAACAACTTAGGTACTATTATTTCATACTTCCAAAAAATGCAATAATAAAGCAATTCTGAAATACCTTCCTGACCATGCGGTGACCTCTAAATTATATGTACAAAACTGAGTAATTTCAAACACTGTCCAATTATCTCATTCCAATATGGCATTCAGTAAGAGAAGGATTAGACAAGAAAGCAAGGTGGACTGAATCTTCAATTAAGAGCCATCTTTAGTGAATAGAAGCTTACCATATTATTACAATAGTTATTTAAAGAAATTGCTTATACTGGCAAAGCTGTGTTTCATACGAATGTTTGCCTCATGAAGCTCCCTTGCAAATACAAGAATGCTAACAATTTTGGCTTAGAGAAAACTTTTAGATTTTCAGGCAAGAAATTCTACATTCACCTCTACTGTCAAAGGTGCCTTTAAGTTCATAGCTGTGCAGTTCTCTTCTGGGAATGCAATTATGATTTCAGTTTTCATGCTGGTAGTGCATTTTCAGCAGGTGGTTACAGTTGAGTTATTTCATAGAATCACAGAAATTTTTGAGGTCAGAAGGGATCCCTGGAGACTGTCTAATCAAACCCCACCTGCTCTAAGCAGGATCCTGACTGAGCTGGCCATGACACTGCACAAATCAGTCAGGTTTCGGATATCTCCAAGGATGGAGACTCCACAGCTTCTTTGGGCAACCTGTGCCAGTGAATTCCCTTGTGGGGAATGAGAGTTGCGATCAGCCTATAATGCTTCATCTTTGCCATTCCTTCATGGCCACTCTCTGCCCCTGCTTCACGTGGGATCCCTCCCATGGGATGCCGTCCCTCCCCAGCAGCTGCAGCTCCTTCAGCCCTCCTGCCCCACTGCGGGCTGCTCTTCTTGGGCTGCAGCTCTGGCCTGGGCTGCTCCTGCAGGGGTATCCATGGGCTGCGGCCTTCAGGCCTCACACACTGCTGCACCGTGTGCTCCTCTGTGGCTGCACGGGGAGATCTGCTCTGCCTGGTGCCCATGGGCTGTAGGGGATGTCCTGCTCCTCCATGGGCCTCTGCTGCACTGTTGTTCTCTCTGCTGAGGCCTCTCCTGCAGCCCCCTGCTTGGTGCTTTTGCAAAGAGAGGTCAAATCAATCCTTCACTTTCAACACGCTCTCTGGGCAAGTTCAATGGATCCCTGTCCCTCAGTTGAATCCCATGCTGCTCTAAACCAGCTAACTCACAAGACTGAAAATCAGATACTCTGTAATTTTAGACTGTTGCAATATTTTTCCCTCATTTCAGAATAATTTAGGACCCGGATTGTCCTAGTAGCTTTGTTAGAGAAGTAGCAATTCTCTCTATCACTGTGCTTCGATCGGTAAAACATCCGATGCAAGAGGGTTACATGCTTTTTTTTCTCTTTAAAGTAAGCATGGAAGATGAAGATCTAGGGGAAAAGCCTTCAGCTGTGGTTTGTGACCCAGGAAGCCACCCCCAGCATGATACAGGCAGATATGTAGAGCAAAACATGGAGGCAACCACAGTGCATTATTTTATTTACAGAATATCAATGCCTATATTTAAGTGAAGATTTTTCATTATCCCCTGTTAACTCATAATAAATGTTTTACTGAAGAAATGATTTAGAATCAAATTTATTCTTCTCCGCAATAACCTCTTTCTCCACCTTCTATTATGAAAAGCAGGAAACAGTTTTTTGATACTGTAATTTGCAAGCTTAGGTCATTCTACAAGGCTATATGTGGTGCAAAGGATAAATATCCAGCATGGTTTCTGTGAGCATTTTAGCAGCTGCCAGTGTTTTCATCAGAGTAGAGCTGAATAATACATACTTCCGATACATGGATGGCCCAAAGCCACTATGTCATAATCCTGTTACATGTGAGTATGAAAGTCCATATATCAGTGGGTGTGACTGCTGCCTATAAGAAAATCTTTCATGTACCAGATTAATAATTTCTTACTCTTTGAAGAAGAACTTGAGATTAGTCCATGCTCACGCAATGGCATAAAGATAAAGAAAAGCCAGTATTTATTCCAGGTAACTTTTTATGCTTTGCTTATTGTGGCAGAAGTAATGGCTAGTTACTTGTCTACTGTGGACATAGAGGCACAGAATATCTCTAGCCTCCATCTCACAGAAATGCTCAAAGTTAAATGGAAAGAAAGGTTGGATGGAAATTGTATAAAAAACAATATTTCTTCTGCAGCAGTTATCAAGAATACTTATGTCACTCTATGAAACTTTCTAAATAGGAAGGTGAGGTTGAGTTCTGCAATTTTAATAACAAAAAATGCGTTCACATGTTTACAATTCCCAATCTTAGGTATAGGGAGAGGTAGCATTCTGTTCTGTTTGATAGCAGTGACTTTATTTTGATCTTGAATTTATATGTTTCACTACGCTGCACAAGGTATGCTTCACAATTGTGTTCATCCTGGTTTCCAAAACAGTTTTTCTGTCACTGTGCTACTGCAGTGTATACAATAGAATTCCTTTGCATGTACGTCTTCATTTGACTGATAAATTAATGGGATAACATAACTCAGATCATAAGGAATTTTTTATATATTTGTTTTCTTATCTGTGCAGGTGTACATGTATTAATGACAGATGTATTGTGAGTCATTCACATCCATCCTGGAAGGCTTTCTTCCTGATTCAAATGTGTATTGATATATATCAATGCTGCAAAATGACAGCAGAATGTATTTACATCTGTTTTACGAAGCCAAAAGTCTAAAATGATTGAATTAGATCAAATTATTGGAAGTGAATTCCATGAATATGTTTACAAAATTATAAATTCTAACTATGTCTTTGTATGGGAATATAGTTTGCCTGGGGCCTCCAGTACAGGAAAGACGTGAAGCTCTTGGAATGGGTCCAGAGGAGGGCCACTAAGATGATCAAAGGGCTGGAGCACCTCTCCTATGAGGAAAGGTTGAGGGAACTGGGATTGTTCAGCTTGGAGAAGAGCAGGCCCTGGAGAGACCTCATTGTGGCCTTCCAAAACTTGAAGGGAGCATATAAACAGGAAGGGGAACGGCTGTTCATGAGGGTGGATGGTGATAGGACAAGGGGGAATGGTTTTAAACTGAGACAGGGGAGGTTTAGGTTAGATATTAGGAGGAAGTTTTTCACCCAGAGGGTGGTGACACACTGGAACAGGTTGCCCAAGGAGGTTGTGGATGCCCCATCCATGCAGACATTCAAGGCCAGGCTGGATGTGGCTCTGGGCAGCCTGGTCTGGTGGTTGATGACCCTGCACACAGCAGGGGGGTTGAAACTAGATGATCATTGTGGTCCTTTTCAACCCAGGCCATTCTATGATTCTGTGATTCTATGATATTTTTTGTGAGTTTGTCTATTGGGTGGAGTCACTGAGCAACAAGTTTGTAGCAGCTACTTCCTATAAGCTATTAGTACTCATATGGAAGCACGAATTCTGACTCTAAATGCAAAGAAATATAGAAGGCCTAGGAGTTAAATGTTCTCTTGTCAAAATAAATGCTAAACTCTATATGCTGGCCCAAGGGCGTGATGGACTGACATATCACACTAAGGCTCATTTCTGCAGCCTATAATTCATCTGATTAATTCTGGTGTAACTTGCATCTAACTGAAACTATTGAACCTTGGTTAAATTAGGTGGATCAAAAGGATTAACTGAAAAAGAAGAACAAATTCATTTCCTTATTTTGTGAGCAGTATCCTGACATGATTTTCTAGTTAAAATTGTTACAAGACAGTTTTTTTATATAGTTTCTCATACAGTACACTTTAAGACTGCAATAGTAATCAACATTTTGCTGTTTTTCCATTAATACCTTCCAATTATTTTCCTAAACTGCAAAGCTAATTTTCTCCCAGGTGTATAGTTACCACTGAGTCCTTTACAGGAGAACTTTTGCTAGATAAAAGTGTTAGTAAAAACAAAAGCAGGGCTCGTTCTAACTGTAAAGGAAAGGAATTATCTGTGAGTATGGGAAGCTTGCACATTTTTGTTGTTGTTTTTTGTCCAGCGCTTTTTAGCATATTTTGCTTTAAAAAAACACAGATGCTTCAAATGTGTGAGGCTGAAAACATTGTTGTGTGACATAAACTTGAAAGAATGCTAAAAGCTGCCAAAGGCTGCAAAAATGGCTGAAGTATAGTTTTAAGAATCAGATGAGGAGTTCATTCTTTTACTGTTCTCTCTGTAGTTTAGACAAGTCCCAAATGGTCTACCCTTTATAATTTTTATTCTCTCTTGATGCAACATTGACAGCAAAAGACCACTGGGAAATAATGGTTAGTAAACAGCTTTTAATCCTGACTGACGTTGATCATCTTTCTTTCCAGTCTTATCAGTATTTGTCTGAAACAATTGGCATAACCAGGATATAGCTTTAGAATAGCAATGCTATGAAATATTCTTTAAAATAACTCAAAATAAAGAAAGATGTTTATCCTAGAAGTAAAACAACCAAGAGAGATTGCAAGAATGTAGTAGACGGCTGATTAATAGGAGCACTAGATAAAATAAGCACTTATGTTCAATGCTGCCGTATTTCTTATATTATAGACATATGGAAAGTAGGCTGAAGAGTTCAGTATAAGATTTAAAATAAAATCAAGCCAGTGTGAATTACTGCATATGCTGTATAAGCACAGATGCTCTTGGGAAAACAATTGCTTCAGCATCATGGGTTCAGTCAGTCCCTGGACATTCTAGACAGTAATTCAGTGTAGTCTGTCATTACTGAGAGTTCATTATGAAACAGTTTCAGAGGTTAGATGCAAAAACTTTTTATGAGTTTAAGTGAACAGTATCTATTAACTTTTCAGTATTCATCAAAAGTACAAAGACTATTTTTAGGTTTTCTAATATTTGTGAATAGATTGTGTTTTAATTAGTTATCATGCCTAAGCAGCAATGTAACAATTCTGATAATAATTACCAATTGTTGACACTCCCTGAATACTGATATGGTGCTGCAGGATTACATTGGCCCAGGAAGAACAGGAAGAATATTCAAAGGAATATTTATGATGGGAGTGCGAAAATATGAGCTGACCAGTGGTTGACCTTCAGAGACTTTGCGGACTTCATTTCAAAGGAGACAGACTAGTTGAGAACCTGGTCATTCACTGTTCAGAGAACACTTAAATCATCGAATCTCCCTTACTGCTGTACTAGAATTTTCAGGCTAGTATGTTTTCCTAATGCTTTATCTAGTTCATACAAAAGCTTTTAAAGACTTCTGTACTTTTGTATAGAGATTATTTTATAGTCCATTAAATTACAGTGCTGGGTGGTTAATTTAATTTTAGCATAGCTTCTTGAAAAGGGAGCAAATAGCAAGAAAGGGATCTTCCAATAAAAATAGCAGTAGACAATTGACTTCTTGCCTCCAATTAAAAGAATGGAGGCCAACTTCCATGCTACACCTCCATATAGATTATTTTCTGTAGAAGCACTGGCACAAAATTGAAAAGGTCAGTGATCCATGATACAATCACACCAATGATCCGGAATGAGGATGCCTTTCTTGATGATTGAAATGTTGGGAAGTATGTACCTGTATCTCTCAGTGCAGCAGAATGTCCACTCTACTACCTTCCAGATGTTTATATTTCTCATGCATCTAGTGTTGTCTGTGCCACTTACGTGTCTTGTTTGTGTATCTGAAGTTTTTCTTATAGTTTATGGTTGCTAAGAGGAATATTTTTGTATATTTAGGACATTATGCACTTTCCAGTTCTCTAAAATTTGTTATACTCCCAGCCAGGTTTCCTTATGACAACCAGTCATCTTTGACATGTTGCCTTATCAAATGCTTCTTGAAAAATGCATGCTGTCCACATCACTTTCTTATCTGTCATAGCAGCATTATCTTCAAAGAGTTCTATCAGCTTAGTTATACAACACACTGCTATTATATGTTCATATTGGCTGACTCTAATGGAATTAAGCTTTTCTTAGTACTCCCTTGCCAGTTGCAACAAAATTGTTTTCAATGTGTATAAAAAATGGCCTGTCTCATGACTTCTTTGAATAGTGGGCTTTGGTCTCAATTTTTAAGTCCTTCAGGAGCTTGCTTTACTATCACAGAATATTGACTGTGAAAGCTCAGTAAATGCTTTGCTAATTGGAAAGCATTATTAAGCAAATCACACTCATATACTTCATTGACAGAAACAAATTTCTATAGAAATGTGCAAATTTCAGATAAAAAAAAAAAAAACCAGCATATCTGACAATACAAGAGAAGAGTCTAAAATTCAGAAGAAAATTTCCATTGTTAATAATCAGAAAACTAGAAGAATGTTAAAGAAAATTAACATCATCTTTAAAAATAAGGTCCTTGAGTCTTGGAGGATTTAGAAGACAAAAACATAACCCTCCCACTTGGGGAAAAAAAAGTTTTTTTATTATATTCTTCATTGTTGTGCTATAGGCATAATTGCATTTTAATACTTGAATTGCAGTTTTTAATAGATTATTAACTTAAATATTTATTTTTGAAAGATATACATATCTAGATATAAATCCAGGTATATTAGCTGTTTGTTAATTGTATATAATTTAGGCAATTATAATACTAAATAATAGAATAGAAGGAAATGATATTATAAAATAATGGAGTACTGTGTCCAGTTCTGTGACCCTTAGCACAAGAAGGACATGAAGATGTTGGAGTGGGTCCAGTGGAGGGCCACAAAGATGATCACAGGTCTGGAGCACCTCTCCAATGAGAACAGACTGAGAGAGCTGGGTCTCTTCAGCCTGGAGGAGAGAAGGCTCCAGGGGGACCTTATAGTGGCCTACCAGTACCTGAAGGGGGCCTACAGGGAAGCTGGGGAGGGACTTCTTATAAGGGCAGGTAGTGACAGGATGAGGGGAAATGGCTTTAAACTGGAAGAGGGTAGATTTAGACTAGATACTAGGAAGAAATTCTTTACTGCGAGGGTGGTGAGACACTGGAACAGGTTGCCCAGTGAGGCTGTGGATGCCTCCTCCCTGGAAGCATTCAAGGCCAGGCTGAAGGGGGCTGTGAGCAACCTGGTCTAGTGGGAGGTGTCCCTGCCTATAGCAGGGGGTTGGAACTAGATGATCTTAAAGGTCCCTTCCAACCCAAACCATTCAGTGATTCTATGAAGAAGTGAAAAGAGACTTAGGAATACAGTAAAATAGTAACATTTTTTCATACCTATGAGGAGACAGCTTACTTCCTATACAGGTGTTATATGACAGCGTGAAAATAAATGGTAGAGATACTGTGTACAGTTTAGAAGTGATACTTTACTTTTCTACTCATTTTCATCTTGGAAGGAAGGAATAGGTCTGAAAACATATCTGTTAGAAGATGGAATATTATTCTAACTTCTCCCCAAAAATCTGAACAGGCTAAAAAAAAAAGAAACCACCCCAAAACATTTCTTTGGAGAGCTTGAAATTCCTGTTTTTTAAATATTGGAGATAAGTTTTGTTTCCTAATGGTAACTGAATTGGTCATATTCACACATATGTGTGAATTTAATCTCAAAATAGAATAAGCAAGCCTTTAGCTCACTGTAAATCACTCACACTATGAAACACTGGGAAATAATCCATTGATTTTGTAGTAGGTGTGTGGCTATGTACTATAAACTTAACTAATATTTTGGTGAAAAGTGAACATTGCTGTTTTGCAAGTTGTCTCCTAAGCTGAATACAAAACCATTGTAAGTTGATTACTGGAACTTGAGCAAACTGTGGATCTTTTCTCCCTTCTTTCTACTTAAATCCGTGAGAATTCTGTTCTGCTGAAGTACAGTTACCGTAGGGTACGGAAACAAGTTATACTTGGGTAAGGTAGGAACCACAACTAAGACAAACCCACATTACCTACATATTCCATTTTCTTGCTTCTTTAGAAAAACGGACGTATTCTGACTTGATTTAAAACGTAGAAATATTATTTCCAGTTGAAGAGTTAACTAACATAATGGAACTTGACTCTGCTAGCTATTTTTCCTTTGTTGAAGGAGGTACGTATCAACCTGTTTAGGAGATAAATGATTTCAGTAGAAATCTCACTAGTTGCTTAGAAGTGGCACGCCATCTGAAGATTTTTTTCTCACTTCTTTTTTTCCTTCTTGCATTGAGCTGGCCTCGTACTGTCTTTAAGCGAGAGGCTGGGAAAGAAAGTACAAAGAAAGGTTTAATAAAAAATGCTTTATTGAATATTTAAATTTGATAATAGTACAATTTGAGCATATGCAGGTAGGAATTCTAAGCGAGTCAGGAATATGCTTTCAGATCCATGTCATGAATCACCCAGGCAGTGGAAAACTTAAAACTTCGTAGATCTGATTTTTCTGAAAGATATTGAGAAGCAACTTTAGAGCACTACAGCATCTGTTAGAGGTGCTCAGATGGTCTCTTTTTATTTAAATTTAATTTTTTTTAAATTAAATAGATGCATTCCATGTGAACACCCACAGCATTATTTGATGATAACTTAAAAGTCCAGATGATGTGAGGAACATTGAAGCAGCTTTCTTCCTTCTATTCCTACAGGTTTGCCTTAATCAAGACATATATATTCATGCATGCCTAACATTGTCAGAATACTTTACAGTGAGATATTTCATTTACTGCAAAAACCTATGTTTTGCTTCTTTTTACAACCTGTAAAAAGAATGGAGAAGATCCATTGATAATAGTACTGTTAGATCTTACACTGGAAGGGAAAAATTGATTCTTGCTAGCACATTATTTATTCTTGGGAGTCATCTTCTGTGTAAATGAATGTAGTCCGCCTGAAGGAAGCCAGACTGACAGAGCTCTTTACTCAAGTCTCTTACTCAAGCTATGCAAAGCATACTGAGCACCCTTGGATCTGCCCTTCCTTTGTCCTGCCCTGAAGCAATGACACGCAAATCTCCATGTCCGTGTTGCCTTTCTTCTCCCTGGATTTTTTTTCCAGGGAAATTTATGATTAGAGGCCATTTGTCAAATTACAGCTCTTTGAAACAGGAGGGAAGCTAACCCATTCTTTTTCTTCTGAAAGCTTATTCCTTCCAGCCTCTTTTTCTACTGGTTTATTCTGTTAAGTTTAAGGTGTAACATAGCAGGAAATTTAATCTTTCTGAATAGAGAAAGAAAACACTGGTGATTTTGACCAACTATTAGGGAAATTCATACTTCACAGATTTGCTTTGTTCTGGGCATTGATTTTCCAAAGCCTGAAAAATTTTGAAGAGGGAGATCTTGGTTTTGATTTATGTGCATACCGTACATTGAGGAAAACCAAACTCAGGCTTCACAGTAGAATTATTGGTGAAAGTTTAGCAACTTGTTATCAAATGTTCTTTTCCTAATAACTTTATAGAGCTCCCTTCTGTATTGTTATTCGTATTACATACACGCTTAGGCAGACAGAATGATTTTGCCTACCTACTGAGTTAATTTTGGAAACGGAATGGGCCTCCAGCACCTACCTGGATAGGAACAATAATTATACTGTTTTAATGCTATGAAAAGCATTTATTTCTAGAGTTTGATAAAACATCAGTATGAAGTACCTAAAAATTGGAGCGGTGATGCAGCCTTCAGCCATATTTTAATTCAGTAATTTGTTATTACAGTAGTAGTGATTACAGAAGCTTTTGTTTACGTTGTCATAATGTATTTGTACATTAAGATTCGGATCATTGTTCTGCTTAGTAAGTAAAAGCAAAAGTTTATTTATTTACCACTGTTTCATTATTTATTTTTGAGAGAAAGGCAGAAGAACAATGAAAGCATTTGTATCAATACTTCATTCATTTCTCACTCTTTTTATGAACAGAGAGCAACACATCTAGGTGTTGACAAACTCTTCAGATAACTATTCCTTAGTGTTTGGACAAAATTATTTAGTATTTCAGTAGCTCCTTAGCTGTTAACATAGGGGAAGCTGTTAACATAGGGGAAGCCTTTCAGTTAAAACCTTCATCTTAGCAGTGGTTCAGATTGTTTTATGTTTCTTTATGAAACATAAAAATGGGTTAAAAGGCAGCCTGCACCCTCATGTACTCAGAACGCTCCCTCTGCTTCCTTATTTGACTTTGTAGCAAGTGTACAATAAAATAATCAAAGCTCCTCACATAGATTACACTTTTTATTATTTTCTTCTTTATTTACACTTTGTTTATCTATTTCAGCTCTTTGGTCTCTTTGAACCTTGTTTTGGAGGAATGACAGTTACTTCTAACTAAGAGTTACATCCTCTTCTAGCTGTGGTTTTCACTTAGGTCATCAAGAACACTGTAATGGCCAATGTCATAAACATGAATGATGACAAAAACTCAGAGGTTCCAATGAAGAGATATTAAGTCAGTGGGGAAGAATAACAAGTGGAAACTATAAAATTGAAGATCTGATTAATTTGAGTTTTGCATGCCTGGAGTCTTAGAGACCCCTCAGCAATGGTTACTTTCCTTCAGAACCGTCACATGTATAAATAATGTAGGGTTTTTTTGTGCCGGGCAATGCCATTGTATGGATGGCATCACAACAAACAAGAAACTGACTGTGGAAATTAGTAGTTACAGCCTTGTTGTCATCAGAACATAGCATTGCATTAGAAGCTATGAAGTTTTCATTTTTAAGATTAAGGTGATGATTTTAGAAGTAAGAAATGCATATAATGTCAAGAAACGGTGGGATAACCATGATTTATAACATGAACTATACAGAAAGGATATTTTTGCAAGCAAGACTTTTGTCAAAGAAGATATGTTAATATAGCCTGCATAGCATTTTACGTATGAAAATAACAGCATGTAGCTAGAATGCAGCTTCAAAAATAATGCATGGTTTAGGATATGTGAAATTTCCCCATGCTTTTGAAGCAAAAGCCCTTCAGTATGAATCTGTTGATGTATTATTCCTACTTGTCTTCAAAGGTATTGAAGGATCTCTGTTTCCTCAGGATTTCTGTTGCTAACGCCCATCTTTATTACTCTTTTAAACTGTCCACATTCTTGACGTATATAACATTATCAGTAGGACTTAATACACAGCACTGTCCACTTAAATAGCTTTGTGTTTGTGTTCTGTCCATGATTCTCCTAAAAACTTCTTCCAGCCTTTAGGGCTCTGTGCAGAAGTACTGGCTGATCATCAGACAGCCTTTTGCAGGATTAAGACCAGAAAATGAAGGTGATTTCAACTGAATGGAAGGACCCTTGTGAGGTTCAGCACCTTAATGGTCAAGATGCTGGTCTTAGAAATGATCCTAAGTAGGGCCATGGTCTACGTGACACTAAGCATAATCTCTCTGTACTTTTCTCTGTAAGCCCTCCATAAATGGGGCTGAAAAGAACCCAGATAACATAGTTGCAGGTGCTGAGTAAGTATTTAAAATGAAAGTAAGTACCATCTGTAATTTCTAAAGACACTTGCTGATGTCAAGAAGTGTATTATTTTCAAACCTGCCATTCTGCATCACAGATTTTCAATGAAGAGTTAAGGAATTCAATACCCATTTGAAAATAATCTCCCTTCAGTACAACACCATTTAATTTTGTCTTGCTTGTTATGCTGGAAGGATTTGTAATTGTTTTAAATTACATTGTACATTATTTTGACATATTCACCTTTTAATGGAGCTTTGTAGAAACTGAATGGTATTACAACACATTAGCAATCAATAACCACATCGCTGCTTGAGGACATTGCATTTCTCAAAAAGACACTCCTGAAATATTCAGAATTACCTCATGTTTTCCATACAGAATTTTGTTAAGCAAATGCATCTGTATCTTCAGAAGAACCGTGCATCCACAATTCTATATATGTGATGCACATCAGTGGTATCAAAACTTCGAAAGTTTGTAATGAAATATCAGTGTGCTTTCTGTTTATAAGGGTTTGGACAGACAAGCAAAATCTTAATTAATCCTAGGTTTCCAAACTTTTGCCTTGCCTGTGCTTCATTGTGTAAAGAGGTGTTTTCTTGGGCCCCATATACATAGATCATTCTGAATGTAATGCCTCCTGTTCATTTCCATTGAAACTACAATAGACAGATACAAAGAGCACAATAAATGCTATTTGATAGAGCAAATTCTTACCTGCAAAACGCTGTATTTCAACATCGTCTCCATCGTCTGCCATTTTTTCTGCACACAGGAATTCAGTTCCACATCTTTGCTTCGTATGCACTTCCATGTCAGATGCATTGTGTCAGACTGCCTGTCTGCTGACACTTGTTGCACATCAACAACACGTAATGGAATGTTGGTGGGAAGGTTCAACCTCCGCTGCCATATTACCAACATCCACCTCTGATGTTGTGGACCAATAGCATAAAATAGGAGGCATTACTTTCAGAGTTCTATAAATAAGAACTGTGTATGAGATAGATTTTGTGTGTGCGTTCATCAGTCTCTCAGTAGAGTAATAATTTTTCAGAATGATTTTTATGAAATTTGTGGTATATGATGTTTCATCATTTGGGAATAGAAAGATATGGTATAGGGGCAAAGTGTTTGTTATTAATGGAGTGTGGATAGGCTGGTATGAGGTGATTTAGACAGATTATTATAAAAAAGTGGAAGTAAATATCTACGTGTCTTCCATTCGTTTAATTTGATATTTTGATAGAACAATTGTTTTACATGTCTGCTGTCAAGCCAACATCTTGGCAAGCGTTTTGCAAATCCACAAATTCATTTCACATTCATGGCCAGCGGAACTGCAAACAGCACATGAAAATTTTGCCATCTTTACTGTCATGTGTTAAAGCACTACATATTCTTTAGGAAAAAGAATAAAGGAGTAGAAGTCACAGAAGGATTTATATCTTATAGCCTCCACCATGACTGCTGCTGCTTTTGAAAGGTAAAACAATAACAATTGCACAAGGAGCCACGATGAAATCTCCCTTACTGAAGGTGAACAGAATTGGATGTCACTTTGTACCTTGCTCTAAACAGCTCTGTACATTTAGAAGCAGAGTAAATTCACATTCATTCCGATGTATCACCTTCCAGTACCTGTTCAGTTTTCCTGGGACAAACCCAGAAATCTTTAGAAGTCTTTGAGTCAGCTGTCATCAATTTCATTCCCAAATTACGCAGGCACTGGAGAAGAATAAAACCTAAACATTTTTGGAAGCAAATTCTCCTTAGCTTTGAATTTACATGAGAAGCGTCTTATTAGTAACATCAGAATATTGATTAATCCAGCCTGATACTTTATTTGTTCTACCAATACACTGGTAGCCAATTCATATTATGTTATACAGGTTGGTCACTTTATAATATTTGTTAATTCAAATATCCTATTTAGTTTTCATAGAGAATCTTTTCTTAGTTGTATGTTTAGATTTCTATTTATTTATTTGTTTTATCAGAGGGACTTATCTGTACATCTTCCTTTACAACAGAGATATAGCTATATATCAAGTTTCCAATGCCAATGTTAGGAAATTGCTTTATTTCCATTAAAAATAATAATAATCTTTAAAACATTGGACCAAATTTTCTGTTTTCCACAGCATTAATCTGACAAGCAGTTTGCATGACTGAGATCAAGTGAATTTGTCTCTGTGAGGATAGTTTCCTTTTTTATTTGCTGTTATCTCTGCTAGTACATTACTGTTGAACTGACAGCTTCCTATATTATGCAATTGGACATATGAAGCATTCTTCTCAAATACTGTTTTATATTTGCATGGCATTTTACACTGGCACAGAGTAAGAAGGCATGTAAAGTCAGCATCACAGTAATTCGATTCTCTAAGACTTACTGCAGCATTCTAGAGTTGATGTGGAACCTGAACTCTTTGATCATAGCAGCATTCTTTAGACAGCTTTTTTTTTTGTTTGTAAGTAGATGTTTGGAACTTAATGCTAGTTATGACAGCTTTTATTGAGTACACTTCAAATATTTTCAGATTGACTTGCCTTCAAATGCGAAGTGTATGTGTTATGGACTAAACACTGTAAAGGACAATTCATACCAGAAGGCCGCATCTAAGCACTAGAGTTCTGTTCTAGTCATGCAGCTGCACAGATTGGTGGCACAATTACAGCTATCTGTGTTTTAATGTACTGTTAACCCAGTTTGGACTCCAGCTTCAATGCCGCGCAGTCACTTCACTGCTGACACTAGTGCTATGCTTTCATTGCCTGGACATTCTGTATCACAGATACTACTCTACCTGTTTCCTTTTTGAGAGCAGCAGCATGAATGAAGAATCACATGGCTGAATAAATCGAATCTGTAGGAGGTACAGGACATACTCAAGTGAGCCCTTTGTGTTGTCAATGGTTCAGTTCTATAGTTTGTAATAGACGTTATGTTCTTTATGGTAAAGTGTACTTTCTGTTAAGCTTTCGCTGAGAACTGAGAACTGTGAGAGCCTAAAACTGCCAGAGCTTTGTGGTAGTACAACTTGAACCTTTTCCTCATAAAGAGCTTTCCTAAGAGGATCTGAATGACTTTGAAATTAAAAAAGCCAGATTCTCTTAGACTATGAACTGGAATAGTTAATGAAAGCTGCAGAGATTTCAAAGTGGCCTGATGAAGCAGAGTGGAGATACGAGATTTATAATCCAGTGACTCTCTTCTCCCTGTGACCTCACTGGACAATCTTTGCTTTCAGTCAGCTATTCACTTCTGAGCTCTCACAAACTATGAATGCGCTTACTGGTCCTTGGTAGTATCTACACTCACCCTTTGCTGCTCTTAGCAATCATTTGGGCTCTCTTTGATCTGCATGATCTGGGCATACTCTTCTCTCACTCTGTTTTTTCGGCCTCTGTCCTGCAGCAACTGAGGCTGCTGCATTTCCCAAAGAAATGTGCCACCTTCTAGGGCCTGCCACCAGCTTGTCACTGCTTTTAAAGGAATGAGAACAGAAAAATGGAAGGAAAGAAACACATCTGTGTATCAAACACTATACGTGTACATTGTCAGAGTAATGATTCTAATTCCCTTTGTGTGATCATTCAATATAGCAAATGTGTTAGGTGTATGTATGCATAAATAGTGCATTAGGTTTACCATATATGATTATGAGTACACAAAAGGTGACGGTAGTCTCTGAACATATATATTTTATACTGACATGGCACAGTTTATTCTATTAGGAGTTACTGTGAGTCACTTCATATTCGTAGGTTGCTCCAAAAGTAACCCTAACATAAAACATTAGTCCTTCAAAATGATGATGTGTCCTAACAAAACATTCTTAGCTCAAGGGGTTCTTCTTAATTTAATGCCAGTTAATGTATTTATTGATTTGGGCACTGAGAAATGAAGACAATTAAACATTCAAGGAAGACACCCCTCCTTGTCCTTCTTCAGGCCTAGCTCTAGGTCTAACACCTCTTCTCACTTCCTGGCCTCCACTGGCCTTCTTACCACCATAGGCCTTTTAAGCAGTGCAGGAGGGTGAACTTAGGATAGTTACTTTCAGCGGTGCCTTCGTCCTTGCTTGTTTTTTCTCCTCTAGTGATGGCCCTCCACTGGCTGCTTCACAGGCATGAGGTGCCTCTCCAGCCATGACCCTTCCACATGCTTCCTCCTGCATCTCCTGAAGTCCTCTTGGTTGCCATCCCTTCCTCACAAAGCTCTGAGGAGGTGCCATAACTCCACTGACTGGTTGATGCTTTGGGCAGGGAGGGGAGGGTTGTGGAGCTGGTTGGGAACTGGCTGGGACTGACTAGGTGTGCTGAAATCAGCTTGGACCAACTGGGACCAATAGTGCACAGGGCAGTGCGCAGCCGCCTGCCACATGTGCTGCTGGACAGCTTCTGCAGCCAGACCTTACCGATTATGCCCAGTAAAGTTGCTGGGTTTTTTAGTATTTATTGCTTTAGTGGCCATTTAGTGGCAGCTTGTCAGCTCATAATCGGTCACCTCACAAAGAAGCCCATGTCTAAGTTGAGATGGGGTTGATAGAGTTGAAAATGAAACCCAAAGTGTAGGAAACTTTCGAGGACTGAAGGCTTTTAAAGATATTTGCCTTTTTTTATCCTGACAAATTGCTCTGTTTTGCTCACCCAAGAACTTTCCTTTATTAAAAAAAACCTGAAGGTAACAAGATCTGTAAAATATTCTCAGAAATAATTATAAGCCCTTGGAAGAGCAAGCTGGCAATGAGCAACTGCTTACTGCACAGGAAATTCATGTTTCCTTGTTTTTCACTGGAACTAAAATACGAGATTGCTGTTACAGTAAGGGCTCATTCCGATAACAGTATACAAATGCACAATGCAAATGGCTCTCTTCAATGACCATTTATATGCTATTGTTCTCCCAGAATGCTCCTGGGACAGTAGTTTTGAAAGTAAAATGTGTAATAAAAATAGAATAGGTATAAAATGATTTGAAATGTTTTCTTTCAGACAGGTCCAGGTGGCATTAATGCTTTGTTCTTTAGACAGAGTTAGAAGGTTGTCCCTGCTCCTGGTCTTTCAGGACAGTTGCTTTCTGCTTCTTTCACCCTCCTCAGCAGTGTTGCTGTCTTCTTTTCTCCTACTGGAGAGACAATTGAAGGGTTAGGCAAATAGGCTTTTCATACTCAGTACTTTCTATCCCAAAAGGGTGAGAGCACTGCTCAGCCATATAAAGGAAACAGTTTTTGGCTTCAGGCTGTTAGGATGGCTAAGAAGTGACTCATGGTATGACATGTAGCATTTTCAAGTCTTGAAACTGGGAGACTTATTGAAGAAGATACATGTGTAAAAAGCATCTAATCTGGAATATTTTTTCTTCTTTTATTTTTATGGCTATGAGTTCAACTGTGTGTTTATGAATGAGGGAAGTTGCTTGATGAATTTGAATTACAATTCTTGGAATATCTGAATTTCATAATCCATACAGTCAATCAATTAGATAAGGTATGATGCAGAAGCATAATGGGGTATTTGGTCTCACTATAGTAATCAAGTCAGATATCCACCCAGTTAGGCAGGTTTGCCATTCGTGTGACTCAGCAGAAGTCTACTGAAATTTACAAATGAAATGAATAATAATAGCTCATAATTGCCACAATTGTTTAATCGTTATAGAACATTTTTAAATCCTCAGTGCTGTATTTCATTTTGTCAGTTAAACACATCAATTAAAAAACACATAGAGTAGGTATTGCTTTATTTGAGGTATAGCCTTACTTTCCTGGTTCAGTGTAAGGTCTAATTGTCCAAGTGCTTTATAGTCAAATACTGTTTTTTTGTAAGCCTCATATATTAGTTTATGTAAACCTGTTCTGTGGCAGATTTCTTACTTCTAGCATCATAATTTCTCTTAGGAATCCCTGTTCACTGCATTAGATTCGAATTCTCAGGTGCATGTGAGTTGTCCCATTAAGTCCAGTTGAACCACTTAAGGCAGATCCTAATGCTTTTTGTTTTTGTTTTTTGATATGCATGAGCTCATTCATAGCAATGGAGTGCAGTTGCTCTGGGTGCTTAGAGCCTTCTGTTCACATGAAAATGGATATAAGTGTGAAAGGACACATTAAATTGTAAGTCTACAGACTTTATCCACATGCACACACACAGATTTCCTGTTTCTTATCCAGTATTAACTGGGAGAGTAACTTCAGCATTTTCCTGACTATACTTCCAACAGTAATGCACACACAAAGAGTTCTCTCCTGTGTTCTGTGCCCTTTGGTAATACCATGGCAACGTTACTAGCTACTGCAAATTTTGTCACTTCATTGCATTATATTTATACTGTGCAAAACACTGCAAATATGTTAGCATTATAAGATGCTAAAAAATATTTGTATGTTGCCTATAATTATCAGTACTAGCAGGCTGGCTGTTCACACATCAAATCTTGCAGCTCTTTGTAGTTTTGTCAATATTTTATGCTAGCTCTGTGCTTAACCCTTTTGTACAGCGAGTACATTTAGCTTCTTCTAGGAGCCAGTCTCAAGATGAGATCTAGAAGGTTTTCATCCTTAATTCTGTTTTGCATTATCTATACAAAGATTTCATAAATCTCTTCATGAATTTAAATTAGAAAAAATAACCAAACAAAGGAAAAGCAAGATAACTTTCCAATGTGTGCTCCAAACTTGGGTAGTTACTTCTGCTCTCTGACCACCGTATGCATTAGCTACTACCAATCTGCTCGGTAGAAATGCTCGGTAGAAATTGCGCTGGGAATCTCTGCGTAGGGCCTGACTTTTCCCAGCCTTTTGCAGAACACTCAGTATACATTTCTTAGCACTGTATATACTACAGAATTGCAGGGGTTAGGAGGGACCTCAAGAGATCATCAAGTCAAACCCCCCTGCTAAAGCAGGTACTCTGCAATATGTCACACGAGTATGCATTTAGATGGGCATTAAATATCTCCATAGAAGGAGACTCCACAACCTCTCTGGGCAACCTGTTCCAGTGCTCTGTCACCCTTACCATAAAGAAGTTCTTCTGCATGTTAGTACGGAACTTCCTGCGTTCAAGTTTAGGCCATTACTCCTTGTCCTATTGCTACTCACCACCAAGAAGAGCCTGGCTTCATCCATTTGCCTCCCACCTCCCATTAGATATTTATAAACATTTATCAGATCCCCTCTCAGTCTTCTTTTCTCCAGGCTGAACAGACCCAGGTTACGCAGCCTTTCCTCATATGGGAGATGCTCCAGGCATATATGGTGATGAATTGCTCATTGTTTCAAAGAGCACCAAAACAGTGTTCTTAGACTGTAAAGATACCATTCAAATTGATTAATTCAGAAAATGTGAGTATTCTCTGTAAGACAGAAAACTATTTATTAAATGATAAGGATCTAATAATTAGCTAATTGGAAGCAGAAATGAGAGACAACGTAGAAGAGATAAAGCTGAATAAAAAAGTGGTTATTATGACTGGATGCACCAGCATAGGGGAAGGACACAGACAAAATCCAGATTGAATAATATTTGTTAAATAATCAGTTGTGGCTGATTGTACTTGCTTTGGGCATGATGCACTCTTACCAATTGTAACTCATATGAGAGATTTAGCAATAGCTTTGAAACATTCTGGCATACAGCTTGTTAGGCTATACATGGGTGAAGAGCACAGGACTTGTCACTGGAGATCAAGGCTCAGCTTCTTAGTTCCACTCCTAAACAATATAAAATAATCTGACTTAAGTTATTCTTATTTTAAAGATTCAGTGCTGCCAGAGGGGTACAGTGTACTCCAGTGAATTTGGAAGTTTAGGAATGAGCTTATCCAGTATGGACTTAGACATTCCGAGCTGGAAACTGAACCTGGAAGCATACAGACTAAAAGATAAGTCTTGTTATCTTGTTGTCAAGAAAATAAAGTCCTTTGTCTGCTTTCTAGGCCACCGTATGTTAGTCATCTATTGTACAGTGGTGCAGTAGAAGTTCAGAAGTACCTGCTTTCATCAAAAGTATATATCAGATTTTAAGTAAGGTTTCTCCCAGGAAAGACTGTGTGCCTGCTACCACTTTTTCTGTTCTTTTAAGAATTAATTTGTATGACTTAAAAAGAGAAAGATTTAGTGTAAACCCAATATTTTGAACCAGAGAAAACAGTCATTAAGAGAGGACACATTTGAGAGAAGTGTCCTCAGGAGAAAACATACTAATAGGTGTTCCAATAAGAAAGGAAAGTTGGCCATCCATGAAAGGACCATAAATAACATAATATTTCTTGTTTGTCTTCCACACAACCTTCTGCTATATTACTTCAATATCTATAGTGCAAATCCAAAACATATTTTCTCTGTTGGTTGTTCATGATCAGCTAAAAGAAGTTTATGTTATGAAAGAACATAAATATCACAAGATCATCAAGGCTAAAAGTATACAAAAGTGTTTTATAAATTCAGCTAACCCCATCAGGGTGAGACTGCATTCTTGCAAATATCTTTGATACAGTAGAGACTAGTAATTTTGCTCTGTGTGTAACTATCAGTTCCCTGTGGTTTTTAAAGCTTATATTTCATGTTGTAAGTATGAAAAAGGCAATGAATTAACAGTGTAAAATGCTTTAAAGTATAAAGTACCTGCCAGGCACATAGCACAGGTTCTTTGGGCATCTCTTAAAACCTTGGTTCTAATTAACACGAGGAAAAGAGTTGTTTCCAGATGCGTAGGGAGCATTGTCTCTTTCATAATGGGTTGTTTCAATGGAAGAGCGGTGGGAGCATTATCTGAATGTATTTACTAGCAATCTTACCTAGTAAAGTTTCTAGTTATTACTGAAAGTTTGAGTTATACTAAAGTTTTTAGTTTTTAGCAAATATCTTAGAACTTTTAATCTGTAGTTCTTTCTCTGACAACTCTCCTGTTTATAATTACAAAAAAGTCAGAAAGATGTTTTAAAGTTAGTTTTGAGTAGCTTATAAAATAATACGCTTTCGCCAGTATGAGTACCTTCAACCATTTTAGAAGTTTCTTTTCTGTTGTGAACGGATATCCCAGGATGTTAGAAAGAGAGCCTAAGTTATGGCATTCTGACAGATCTCCTTAAGATGACCTTGTGGCACTGGATCATGCTGATCTCAGACCGGACTAGAAATCTAATTGTTACTTTTTAGCTAAGCACAACTCTCACAAGTAATGTAAAGGTATCCACATTTATGTTTCCACAGTCCTCAAGCAAGGCTATGTAATTTGCTGTACAGCTATGCTGAAAGGGTGGTATCCTAAATTTTATATGTCTGTGCTATGTTCTATTGTAGGAAATGTGTCTAGCATACTATTGAGAACGTTACATTCAAATCTCTTGATTTGAACTCAGTTCTTTTTATGAGGAGGTGAAAAAATCTGAGAATATAAAGGTTTCTGCCTTTTCTTTGAAGTGTTCTTCTTATTCTGATCACTTATTCCATAGTGTAACGGTGTGAAAAAAGCTTCCTTGATAACAGACCAAAGTTTATGTCTTTAAGAGGCATGCTCTGGTATAAAAATGTAGAACTTAACTGAACAGTTCATAGCGTATACATGACAGAATCACAGAAGTGCAGGGGTTGGAAGGGACCGCAAGAGATCAGTGAGTCCAACCCCTCTGTTAAAGCAGGTACCCTACAGTAGGTTGCGCTGGTAGGTGTCCAGGCAGGTCTTGAATATCACCATAGAAGGAGACTCCACAACCTCTCTGGGCAATCTGTTCCAGGGCTCTGTCACCCTTACTGCAAAGAAGTTATTCTGCATGTTAGTACGGAACTTCCTGTGTTCACGTTTTAGGCCATTATTCCTTGTCTTATCACTGTACATTGCCAAGAAGAGCCTGGCCTCATCCATTTGCTTCCCATCTCCCATTAGATATTTATTAATATTTATCAGGTCCCGTCTCAGTCTTCAGAAAAAAAGAATAAAATATCTACATAGTAGCAACAAAAATAGTAATTTTCACTTCAAAACATAATGATAGTTTTTAGACATTTTGGTAATTCTAGGACTAATGGTGATCTCCAAAGGCAAGTATGTGTAAGTTGGACTTATCCAGGAGAGAGCATAGATACAAGCAGAGCATTTCTCGTTTACTCTGTCCACACCAGGAGTCATCTAGATACGTGAGACAGTTCTGATCACGTTTTAGTGGATGTGTGCAGCCTGGTAATCCACAGTGCACAGAAGGATGTGTTCACTGGGTTACAGCTCTGTTCCTTGTTCCTGTAAACATGTCTGCCTGTGTCTGTTACTCCCAGAGATTAATATAAGTGGTTTATTTCAACTAAAGATGTAGAACAGATGGGACAGTGGAAACAGAAAAAAAGCTACCCTGTGGAAAATACAAAATAGAAACATGAGTATGAAAACTAGCTGGTCTGATCCAGTCAGGAACACGGCAATTTAGTAATATTCTCCAACCCATCATGCATTAACTATGCAAAGTAGCAAGAACATGCATGAGATGAAGCCTGCCTCTCCTTGGAGTAGCAGCCTAAGTGAGTCACAAGCACAGCTGAGCTAGATCAGGTGGGAGGAATCACTGCAAACTGCTAAATGCTCTGAACCAGCCTGCTCATGTGTCTCGCTCCAATTTATAGGAGGGAGATGAGGTTCTTTTAATGTATGTATACCCGACGTGAGATTAAGAAACAACGGTTCAAATGTTGGTCCAACCAGTTTATTACAAATCTTAGTCAGGGAGATGGGGAAGGGGAAGGCGGACACTATTACGAATTAGGGTGATGGGGAAGGGAAGGCAGGCGATAGGAAAGATAGGAAATAAAAGCAAGGAGTCTTTATAGGAAGCAAGAGGGAGATAGTCACCACCAAGGGTCCAGTGAGGTTTGTAGTTCAGCCTTCAGTAGAGGTGGGTCATCGGGCGTTGTTCCATTGACGATGAAGGTGACGATCCAAACACTGAACACCGAACACCGAACACAACCATGATGATTTCCAATGGCAGTATTTATAAGTCCAAAGTGGTTGAGTCAGCTCTTTTTGGAGTGACAGCTTCTGGCTTTTGGATCTCAGCAGGAACTCCTTTTGTTCCCATCTTCCAGGCCTTGCCAGCAGATAAGAGGGAGTATGGAGGCGCCAACTTGTATCTTGTCTTCACAGGATACAATGGTATC
>JACDJE010000560.1:116843-130560 GCA_016647715.1 Pavo muticus
TTTTCCCCTCAGGGAATTCTCCGTCAAAGGTTTCTTTGGGAGTTCTCCTCCAAAATCCTTAGTTTAGTGAGGGCCTTTTTATCCCCCATTTCTCTGGGTTTTTTTTTCTTCTTTCTGTTAGTGTGACATACCTGGCCCAACAGATAAGCCAGCAGGGAGTGGTGCCCTCGTTGCCATGCACAAGCATTATCACCTTTTGCAGTGGTCAGCTCCTTCACGCCACACCCCTGAAAAAGACTGCTTGTCCCACTTCTGCTTGTCTTTACAATCATGAGCAGAGGTACTGTGGCACGGTGACACCTACCACTCGCCCCCCTAGATAATTTGCAATTGTCAGTTAGAGTCTTATCTCCAGAAAGGCCTCACGAAGCAAGCTTTGAGACAAAAGAGAAAAACAGTCTTGTCTCTCACATCATGGGACTGTATGGGCTCTTGACTCACAGTGTGTGCTGAGGCACTTGGAGCAGAAAGGTAGTGTAGGTCCTGCAGCTGCTTGGAGGTAAGAAGTCTGGGACCAATCTTGTTCACTGAAGGTTCTGGACAGTCTGCTATCCTCCATTAACACCTCCTGTTAACGTGTTTCGAGTCATCTCTGTCTTGACCAGTTACCTGCTGAAGGGTTTTTATGCTGTGAGCAGTTTCAGCTCTTACATTCCTGCTTCTGTGTGATATGAATCATGGTTCCGTTGAGCTGTGTTCTACCTGTCCTTGGCAGGCACTGTTAATGAGGGTGGCTTAATGACATCGCCCTCTGATACAGTCACAGTATGCTCCATGTAATAGAAGCTAGCTGTGAATCTGTCTTCAGAGTAAATTTATATTGATGATGCAAATGTCTTAAATTACATTCCTCAGCTCTGTGTGTTCTGTTTGTCCTCTCCTTTTTTTATTTTGTAGCCTTGTTTTTGTGTCCTTGTTTTGTTAGCAGGCCAGGTTTATATAACTTCTCTGTCTAGCAATCCCTTCCCTAATTGTTATGAATCTATAGCTAAAATTGATAGAGGAGTGCCTCACTCATCAAGGCAGGAGGAGGTAAAGGGAACGGAAGAGGGGAGGCAAAGACAGCTCAGGTAGAATCGTTTCTACGTGGTAGCCTCAGCTGAGTAACCAACACGTGTATTGGCTGATACAGCGCATAGACTATCCTGACTCAATGTCAACACTGCAAATACTGATGGGAAGGCTTGAGAGTTGTGTGAGCTCTGTTACGGGGGAGCATATAGGCTGCAGAAATTAAGTGGAGAGCGTGCCCAGTGAAATTTGAAACTGGAGTAGTTGTAAGGAGTACGTTGTAACAAGTGCTTGTGAGCTGGAGGTATAAGCAGGGAGGCACAGAAGCATGATGTGCACTCGAAGAGATCCGTGGGGGAAAGCAAGCTGTGAGGATGATGGTGTGTCAAACCTTAGAACAAGGCTAGGGAATTGTTTGGGCTTTGGATTAGAAAACAGTAACAACAACAAAACACTTGATTTTTGTTTTTGATCTTGTAGCAAGATCTTTCGTCATGTAGCTACAACTGAAAGACAGTAACAAATTCAAGAGGTGAGTAAATAAAGTACACTGAATGCTTGAATTGTGTGGCCAAATGTGTGGAAGGAGAAAATCAATAGAAATCTTGTTTTGTGTCCCTCAGTCTTAACTTCTCAGTATTAAGGACAGAACTACCATTGATAAACAAATACTGAATTTTAGTAAGGTTAGTGCTATACTGTGCGTCATCTTGTAAAATAAATAGGATGAGGATTACTACCACTTCCAGGAAATTTTAGTTTTAATTTGAACTCGGAGATGCTTTATTGCACACCTTTTGAATGCATTTGTTCTGGTTACTGTTTTGATGGTGTCAATTAAATTTTAGAGCTCTTTTAAGGTTTTTACGCAGATCATGCTCAGTGTTTACAGTATTCCCTTTACTCTTCGGTTTAATCATTTTTGAAAATCAACTCATGATTTATTTTATGATGATAGCATGCATGGCCATCTGCATTATTTCCTGATCCTTGCTGCCATCGGTAGCAGTCCAATGTGGAAATGTTCAGTCAGCATTTTCACTGACCAAGGCCTGTCTCCCCTTTTTTTCTCCCTGATAAGAAGGATCTGTATCTCAGATAATCTTCGAAATTCCTTTATTCTTTCCTGGTCCCGCCATCCCACACCAGCAGCTCATGTGGAAAAGGGAGAAATCAATATCTATTGAACCTGACTGACATAAGTGCTGAAAAATCAGAATTTGAGTTCATTTTTGTCAATTCAGTCTGCCTTGGGAGAGAAGTTAAAGTGAAAAGTAACTAGGAAAGTGCACCAAAGTGATTGGATTAACTGCACAGAATAGCTGAGTCAGGCTGGGTGATTTTTTTTTCTTTTTTTTCTGAGAATAGTCTCTTTACTGGAAAACAGCAGTTTCACAGAGTTCAAAACAAGCCACTCATTTGAGTAGGATGTATTTGGTAGCAGATCTCTTTGCTTTGCTTGGTCACTAAGACCACTGGTGCAGCTACCGAGCTGTGAAGATTCTCCAGCCCTGCTGTGCTAAATGCAGTGATTTTCTTGAGGACAGGGAAATTTAACTTCATTTAACCTCAGCATCTCCTCTTCAGGCCAGCAAAGAGTCATCCTTCAGCTTTCTGTAGCTCAGAGCCTTAAGGTGCAACAGGAGAAGTTTACTCGTTTCTTATTGTGATTGCTCATTTATTTAGCAGCTGGCGTGTGCCACCAGCACTTGAGCTTCAGCCTTCACCTCTGGATCAGACAGCTAGCTGGAGTTTAAAGTATTGTTTCATTGTGAGACGTGTGTGTGTGTGGAGAATGGCATCAAGGAGTTATTCCTCCAGCTAATGCTGTACATTATTGATTGAGAATATGAAAGAGGAAAATCACACCTTTTCCTTTCTTTTTTTCTCTTATCTTTCGTCTGAGCTAAAAAAGAAGGTTACAAGGGTTTGTCTTGCTCTCACTAAAGTCAGGGTTAATTAGTAAATACTTTCTTGAGCTCTATTAAAATCCTTAGATTAAAGGCTCCAAATACTGTAAGTATAAGGCATTCTTATTTATTATTCATTTGTTTTTTTCTGCTTCAAGACATATGTAAAACTCATTTCTAATTTAAAAACAGTTAGATGTAATTTGGGACCCATTTTTTTTTTTTTTCAGTGGGGAGTGGGAGTCATCTTTGGATTAATAATCATCCACAAAAATTGCAATGGGAATGATTGAGTTTTGTTTTATTAATGCTCACATATTCTACAGGAAAAAGCAAAGTATAAGCATTAAAAGCAAAGCTGTCTTAACTTCTAAAGATAAGTCCATCCTCCAATTTTATTCCATGTTTTTAACTCATCCTCTTTGTCTGCCACCTGTAGCCTTTGCTCTGCTTGAGATGATCTAAGCCAGAGGCTAAGCAGAAAAGGGGTGACAATGCATTGAGTTTGCTTCGTTGGGAACTATGAAGAGCGGGGAGAGCATTTTCAGTGGTGGTTTAGTCTGAGCTGTGCAGAGGCCTGGCATGGTGAGGAACTGCCCTGCTGTCCTTTTTCCTGGAGGGTGTCTCCTTCTCTGTGAGCAGGAGAAGCCTAGGGCTGAATCCTTTGTCTTGAGTGGCTGCTTTGTGTTGAGAAATAGCTGCAGGGGACGAATTCTGGACCATGCTATTATGAGTTAGTGAAGTTTTGTAATGAGGTTTATGGGCCTAATATTTATTTTATTAAAGTTTTACAGCTCGTTCTTAAGCATCATTATAGAATGTCAGTGTTTATTAGAGATCTGTGTGTGTTTCCAGAGTGCTGATGGCTGTGGTTTCTGAGTACTTGAGGTGTCGAAGTTATCAATTTGACTGTGAAGCTAAATTAGGCTGTAATGCCCTTGAGTATGTTTCCTCCAGATCAGGCAATAATCTCCATGATTATGGGCTCTGTTGTGTATTAATTGACCATGACTTGTTATGCATCCTAAACTGAAGATGCATAACCTATTTCAAGGTCACTTATCTCCCAATCAAATGTCTCAAGAGGGTGAATATTGATGAATTTCAGTGTTAGTCATCTTTCCCTTTAAAAATGTAATGCAGATCCTTTGGTGCGTGCTTTTATGTAACACATCCAAAGCTTGTCTTCCTTAGATCTTAACACAGACACTTGTAGCAAAATTTTCAGCTTTTTATAATTAATGAAGAGAGACAATAAATTATTAACTTTAGAAGTATGACTAAATGCTTTTGCAAATGGTTGTTTGCTGGAAATGTGCAATGTTAATTGTGCTCTGGTAAAGTTACCCAGGAAGCTGTGGAATACTACAGTTGTGGTGCTTGCATGGAGAGAAAGTAATTGTACAGTGATAGCAAAAAGGAAATTCTGCGTGTGTCAGAGGATTTGAATTAGTGTGCATGGGAAATCGAGCAAGCCATTTGCGTTATAGTCTGATGTTTCAAGCCATGTTAAGGACCTAAATGTTGTAGGTAGGCTTCCCTATGCTATGACTTGCTTGGGAAAACTCTGTAACGAAAGGAGAGAAGGCTGGACCCAACTTCATACATGTTGTGTATCTCAAAAAAAGAAAAAAAAAATGTAAAGAAGAGCGTGTGTGGAAGATAGGCAGATTGAAAGAATAAGGAGAGTTTGATTTATCGAATGTCACTGCAGTAGGTGTAGCTTTTTCAAAATGGTCCTTAGGCTGGATTTTATAGTAGCAAATATATTTTCCTGTTTTATTGAAATATGTTATAGAAATTTAATTTTTCTACCATCATATTATTTAGCAGATTCAAATATGAAGCTTATGCTATTCTAGATATATACATCTGGTTTTTATGTTATAAAATGACCTGCATTTCCCTAAACCTTGCAGTCTGCATATCTCCAGTGGTCTTTATTAAGATGACCTAATGAGCAAATCTTTATTATCTCAAAGCCTTCTGAACAGAAAACTCAGAATAGAAATATCAACTTGAAAGAGACTGAAGAGGAAACCGGCGCTATTGGTGGAGTCAGAAAACAGCAGTCCTGCCCTCACCCTGCTTTCTCTTCTATACAGCTGAGCCTTGGCAAAAACTGAAAGCCTGTGCAGAGCTTTGTCACCAGCTCTCAGCACTGACTCAGACATTTCATAGCCCTTTACTACTAGTGTAACTATTAGCACAGGAATAATCACTGAAACTTAGCTTACTACCCCCAAAAATATAACTAAATAAAAATACATGTTTCTTGGATGGGACAAGAGCCAGTAAGCTTAATTAAAGTAATTGTGAATAGGACATAAGGTAGTATGCCAAAATAGTCCCATTTTTCATTTACAGAAAGTTACTTTTCAATCATAAATTATCAAAGCTTTTTTTTGCCTTTGTAGTTAAACTGGAACCAATACTGGAGTATACCTTGTGGGTAGCATAGCACTTCTGTCTAGGAAGAAAAGGACATATAATGTTTTTTTATGATTTTGACAGATGAATAATATCTTACATTCTGAAAGCTTCATTTTTTCAGTTTCGTTTTTCATTTGGTATTTTCTCTTGAAAAATATGACCCATGCCTGTTTATGTAGTAACAACACAAAAAAAATCCCCACAGCATCACAGCTGGATACCTGTGTTTACCGATTGTGTTCAGCTGTGTCAAATCTCACTGCTGTCTACTGCACAGAACAGTGAGAATTGCTAGAAAATGTTGAGTCTATCTAGAGATGTGCCACCCACTTCCCAAGTCATGCAGACCTGACGCCAGGACTGTGCTTGCTCCCTTAGACACACCTTTGTTGCCAACACAAGTAAATTTAGCCGGATGCTAAATGAGAGTGCAGTTGATAATAAGGATCTAAGACAGAAGGTGGGAAATGTAGTGATCTCTATTATCATTATTATATTCTCTCGAAAGAAAAGTTTGTTAGGATATATAGCTTCATATATTAGTTATTCTTGAATTCTAATTAAGACTGCCTTCTAAGATGAATAAAAATGTTGTGATTAAAAAATAAATAATCCAAAAATGAAGAGATACCTAAGAGGAACTGTTTCCCTTGCATGATTCAGTAGTCTGTTCATTTTGAAGTATATTGCAACTAGAAGACAAACTGTATATTTTTAGAGAATGAGGTAGGAGGTAAGCCTCATTATTATATCTGGTATGTTCCTCACCCCCAGTTCTAAAATTAAATCCCTGGTTGGAGTTTAAGCTGGATGCCTGAAGCTGGCTGTAAAGACCTGAACTTCTTAGTCTGTCTGGATGGATTTTATTTCATCTAATACTGGTATAATAGAGATGTCTATGTATTGAACTGATCCCCTCTCCCTTCTTCTGTAATGGCTGTTGAGTAATAGGTGTCTTTAACTCTGCCTTCTTTCAGATCTTTTAGATGAGATGTGCCCTTAAAGTGACCATTTCTCTCTGTTCACAGAGAGGCAGCTACCTTATATGCAACTCAGTGGAGTCATCTACATTTGATTATATGAATTCCATTCTGTACTGTTTGTTGCATAATCAAAATGGACACTCCCTAAAAAAAAAGTAAATTCAAAATCAAGTAGACTAGCTTAGAAAAGCTGTTCAGTCCAAGGTCATTGCCGCCTGATTTAACTTCTCCTATGCATTGCCTGTCTGATCTAATGTATTATGTTTAGCTGTCCATTAGTTTTGCAGAATACATTGTTCCTCTTTTTTTCCCTTTTCCTTCATATTAAACATCACATTCATAGATAATAAAAATGTCCACAAAACTATGTGCCATGGAAAACTGTTTTATCCTTAATGTGGTCAGATATTTTGAAGCTAAATTTTCACAGCAGGTTTTCAAGATGGATATGATTTCTTTTCATCAAAAAGTCAGATAAATGCTGTCATTTGTGGTAAGGGGGACTTTTATCTCTCATCTCACTGTGTCATTTATATAGAAACATGAGAAAGACTGTGCATATAAGGATGTGTCTTGTCCTGGTAAATCTTACATGTGATTGTTTAAAGAGGGTAGAGAGGTAATTTTATTTTGTATTGTAAATAAAGAATTTTAAATGAATTCTGTCATAATTATAATGCTTTTAAAGCATTCATCTCTATGATGGGATGCTTCTAGTTTTGTGGAGAATTAAGTGATTTGGCTCATTTTTCTGTGGGATGTGAGCTAACCAGCAGGCCAGATGATTTCTTAGGGGGTGTATGCAGTGAGAAGCATCTTTCTTCTGTGTTCTACAGTTTCTCAACAAGCAACTTAGAGCTTTTGGACATGGGTCTTGCATCCAGTGCCTTGTTCCATTTCCTGAGTGAGTTATTTTTTTTAGATTGAGGGATGGACTATTGGCTTCCTGCATCATTGCTGTAATGTGAAATTGTTCTGGTAAGGACATAATGAAAGAGTCCTGAGAAGCAAAGTGAGTCCATGAGAAGAATGAAGTAAGATCTATCAATAAGGACACTGGACACCAGGCCTACTGACAAAATGAAACTCATGGGTGGCCGGATTAGAAAGTCAAAACTTTCATGTTGTTACTTTTTCATGGAACAGGATTAAACTGGATGTTTCCTGTTATGACTGTGGGCATACACTGGGATATTCCATGAAGCAGATATTAAGGCAGCAAGTGCCATGTTTCTATAGTAACTGAACTGTATAACAAGAGCTAGGGTTCTTGTTTATATCTGTGTTCTGGAGAGGAGACTCCTATGACATCCTCACTACTTTTTTTTTGTAATGTACTGTAGTAGGATGAATTCTCCAAAGTCCCACAGCATTCTCATTTGTCAGAAGATTATGCGTGTGTGTGTGTGTGTGTGTATATATAATGTGTGTGTGTATAAGGTTGACAGCGGAGACAGGGAAGTACATATTTTTATTCCCAAGTGGATGTCCTTCAAGCAGGTACAGAATCACACTTTTGTCCTGTGTTTTAGCTATTCACCCCTATTAATTTTCCATTATTTACTGTCCAGTACAACAACTGTAATGGGAACATTATTCCCACTCCAGCCTTGCCTCCGGCCTGATAATTGTGTCACTTTCCTGGGAGAAAGGAAAGAAAGTTCTGATGGCAAAATCCTTCCTACTGAAGAAGTCTTTGGAGGAGACCCATTTTCCTGCTTCTTAGATAAGGTCAGATCTAGGCTGGTGTAAAAAAGATTAAAACAATTCATTTCCTTCTTACTCACCATTCTTGTGCTTTATCAGTGTCAGCTGCAACTGATGCTGAGATCTTATTGCTGAATTATAAGTGCCTTAGATGGGCTTGTGGTCTGTCAACCCGAGAATGCCTACCTCTGAGCTTTTGATGGAAATGTAGTTGAAGAGGTACCATTGCAGGAGCTCAAAGATGACAACAGTTTTAAGAATGTGCACATCTTATTTAGTTTGCCAACTCTTTCCTTGGTAGTTTTACAACACTGCTAATAGAATGGTGAGCTGTGTGCGTTATGAGATATTTTACTTCTCATCTGCTGGTTGTGTTTCCTTTGCTAGTTCCATTTTCGTAACAGAAAATCTGATGAAGTAGGACCTCTCCTGTTTTCTCAGCTTTGGCAAGTGAATTTTTATACTTAAAAATCATAATAAACATAAGGGTAATATGTTTATCATTAAAGCTGAACAGATGTTATTCACAACTAGTTAATAGTAACACTTTCTTCCTTTCATTTCTCATAAATAAAGAACGTGAATACCTGAATAAAGTAAGTCACATTTATATGGTGGATATTAATATTTTAGTCACAAGTAGTCTAAATAGGCCCTGATTTCAGCCAATGGTTGGACCACATGACACCAAAGATTCTTGCAGTGTAAATGATGATAGCTTGTTACCATTATAGAGTATTTTGACAAAACTTCTAAATCATTTCTCTTTTCTGGAATGTTGTGTCTCTTTCTAACTGAATACGTGTATTCCATCTCTTTCCTATAAAGCAGCTCTTTAAACTTGGTGGATGATTGCTTTATTTCCAAGGCAAATCGCTGGCAGCTGTTCCAGAGTGATTCATGGTGTCTACATTTAAATAGTGATGCCTAATCATTATAAAATGATCCATCTGGGTTTTTATTCTACAGAGGGGACTTTCTGTGCTATGAAAAGACACAAAGCATGTGACACAGGGATATTTTAGTGTGAGAACATAACAAATGCTCTGTCTTATAGCTTCCTAAATTCTTGATCTTCTCTGAAACCTTAAACACAGCAGCACATAAAGCTTACTTATGGAAACTGTAAGTTGCTGACACAACTGTCCTGTTCTTTATTTAGGGTAAGATTGTGCCTATTGGCATGGCCCTGAGCGAGAGGTGATGTGTGAACTGCATCAGTGTAATGCTAGCCTGGGGAAGTGTGGTGACTCAGATATTCCTCTGAATCACATTTTCTCTTCAGCTTCTTCCTTGCTCAGAGGGAATAGTAATTTACTTCTGGAAATTAGTATCTCTCTGCAGTGGTGCAGCTGTTCTGGCCAAGTCTGGGAAAAAGACTTTAAACTCCACCCAGTGCCCATCTCTCCCTATCTTCCTTCTGCCCATTTGTTTCAAAGAAGATATAACTAGGTAAATAATCTGGGTTACACCTACATGCTAAGGCCTAAAATTTGGGTAGTTTGCATTGGGTTCTAATTGCAGGGTTCTTGTTCTTCCATTCTCTCTTGCAGACCGAATCTTTACAGAGATGACTCCAGATGTGGTACAGCAGCCTAAACAAAATAAATAGCATTTTATTTTGGCTCAGTCACTTATGTAAATCATGACCAATAATTTGGAGTTGTTGTACCAATACATGGATTTTTCTTTATCAAGGAGCTTATGGTTTTGAGCAGTAAATAGATTCAGTTCTAATGCAGTCTGAAACACAGCCTGCCAATGTCTAGAGCTGCATCCACTCCCTGACTCTCTCTCCAGGCTGAGCGGAAGTTTCTTGACATTTTACTCTATGACAGCAACCCACAGAGGCTTATTCTACTACTTCCGAATGCAGCTAGCACATCAACATATGGAACTGAATGGGCATTTATTGCTGACAGAAATGAAGGAGGGATGATGGGATAATTGGACGCCAGTTATCAGCGCTGGTGAGGTTTAGTTGAACTGAGCAGGGGCAGAGAGTGACCATGAAGAAGCAGCAGAGATGAAGTGTTATGCACTGATCGCGGTTTCCATTCCCCATTCCCTTGCACTGCTCAGAGAAGGGGAGGTAGGAGGGTGGAGGGGAAAAAGGTGTTGTTTGCTTCTGGTTCTTCTTTTCTAGTCTGCTAATAATTATAGGCAATTAATTATATTAATGTCCGTACACTGACTTTGGTCTTTCTGTGACAGTGACTGGTGAGTGATTTTCCCTGTCCGTATCTCAACCCTTTAACTCTTTTCTATCATATTTTCTCCTCTTGTCCTTCTGAAGAGACGGAGTGAGAGAGTAGTTGTGGTGGAGTTTAGCTGCCCATTGGTGTGATACCACCACAAGTTAACACAGTTATGCAGTAACCAATAACACTTGATATGCAATTACTGAACTGGAAAAGCAAAATTTGGAGAGGAGCAAACAAGAAGGCACTTCTTTTCTTCTTTGGGGGCTGCACAGGGCACTGATCACATGCAGCATCCTTAACCAGGTGGGATAGTGTTGCAGTAATGCTCTGTTCTTCCTCTGTTCTCATTCTCGTACAATCTATGATCTTATATCTCTTCCTGTTTTCTCCTTTCACTATAAATAGCAACTTTTATGTGTTTGACGTATGGCTTTTTGTTTTCTCTATTATGCTCTAAAAGCAATTCTGCTGAGCTCTCCAAGTTGCACTCTTTTAGCAGCTAGGAACTGACCATTGGCAGTATGTGCTCACTCCCCTGGGGCTCCTTGTGTTATCATGAGCCTCTTCGCTCAAGACCTCTGTTATCATCCTGTGCTTTCACTCTCAAGGACCCCTACTGCCATGCTGACTTTATTATAACTGTACTGAGCAGTTACTCTAACAAAACACTGCAAGGTTGTCGTTGACCACAGCTGGTGTTGTCATTGCCAAGATTGAGCTTGTACCTGTAACAAAGCAGGGCAGTCTACTGCATTTGCACGTATGTTGGTCTAGACCTCAACACTGTCTTACAATGAATAGTGATTTAAATTTTTTGCATCTTGCACTGATGAACAAAGATAATATTTGTTTTACTACAATAAGAGGAAGATGTATAAAGACATAGAAGAAGCCTTTTGTTAAGAGCTATCGAAGGCCTGGAGGGATTGAAAGCCCAACAATACAAATGCCCTGCTTAGTGTCTCCAGTAAATCTAAACCTTGATAACCATTTGAAGGATAAACTGAATGCTACAGTAAATTGTAATGTACTTTCTACTTTGCCAAAAGGATCTGATCTAATCATTATTTCAGCAGTGCTATGTTTTTCTTTTTAACTATGTTATGTATCTTTTTTCAGTTTGAGGTCATTACCCTAATGGGAATCAGAAGGAACAGAGAATGTTCTGTATCGTATTAAGAGGGCTGTTAAGAAAATTTGTGTGCTGATGACAGGTGTTGTTTTTTATGGAGTATGCTGTGGTTCAGTTATCCATAAGAGGTTTACATGTAACACCATGCCATATAATACAATTGCAGTAATACCAAGACAACTCCTTCAATCTTGCATCCTGGTTGAAACACTTCGAATGCGCTGGTCTTGTTTTCATCTTAACTGGCCCTAGACTATAGCTTTTCTAAAGGGAACTGCCTTTTAAAGTATAATAACCTGTAGAGGAGTTTATCTGCTCAGAAGGTCAAATGGTTGGCACCCTGTCTTAAGGCATCGCTTATTATCAACCCAGAAAGAAGCATGTCCTTTTTGTGAAATGGCATTGGTATTTCTTTTTAGTGTTCATCGGTAACACCTAGATTTCTATCAGCCAATTCTTACCTAGTCAGATATTCTCATTCCTCGTATTAGTGTGCATGATTGCTCCTCTCTAATGTCAGTACTTTTCATCTGTTCAATTTTGTCTTCTGAATGTTGAGCTCACTCCACTTCATCAAGATCATTTTGGATTCTGATCTTGTTCAGCAAAATGTTTTTGAACCTAGAGTAGTATGAATGCATTTCTTCTGCAATTATGTAAATCATTGTTGAAAATATATGTTAGGCCCAGGTTTGGGTCTGCACTGAAGATGTCTTCCAAGTTTGGTGACTCCAGGTTTGATCTCCAACAACTGATAATGGCAGGAATGCTTTGTGTTGTTTTTTTTTTTCCTGGAGTTGTAATTCTTTATGGTAGTGATTATATTCAAATTAAAATTACCAAGATCTTTTTAAAAAGTATGCAGTAGTGTTGCAACCATATTAGAGCCATTGTTATATCATATCTCTTGATCAGTGGGCAATTTCATTGGCTTTACTGTGATCGGCAAATTCTTACTAAATGTTTGAGGATTGTTTTCTGTTCTTATAAGTTATTTATCTGATAGCTTGTTTTGCAATAGTTTGACTTTCAAATGTAGGTTAACATGAGTCTAATTTCCTCAGTGTTTCTTTATCCCAGTAGCGATAGGTTACTCTTCTGCTGCTTTCTCCACGCATTCTTCAAGGTGAAGTTTCTGTTAAGAGACTACTTTGTCTAGCTGGAAAAGCTCCCTACAGTAATTCAGTCTCTAAAACACGATAGGTCTGCTTTTTCTCCGTGTTCGTCAGCCTTTTTTTTGTTTGTTTGTTTTGCTGGTCTGCTATTTGATAGATGATTATAATTAATTTTTCTATGTATGAACACTGAACCAAAGTGTTGAATGTGTTAGCTTTCTCTATGTATCATCCATATTTTCTCCAATTAAATAACGGTCTCTTCCTTTCTTTTGTCTTCCTGTTACTGCTTAATGTATTTGAGGAAAAAGTCTATATAGCTTTTTATGTCTCTAGCTAATTGAAACACATTTTGCACTCCAGCCTTTTGATTTTTTTTATCCGTAAGGAGCATGTGAACTACCCATTCTGCTTACCATTAATCATGTGCACTTGGTTTCACCTTTATAATGTTTTTTTTGTGTTTTCTGATCATCAGAAACTAATGTAGTTAGAATAATCTCTGCATATTTTTCCTTCCTACACTTCAAAAGGAGTCTACTTTTGTGTGTCCAGTATAGTTTCTCTTAGTAGGTAGTGGCTTTCATGTACTCATTTATTCATTAGATCATCTTCTTTAAAAAAAAAAAGCCATAGTATGATTATCTCTTTTTTAATATTTTTTTTTGTAAACGTGGAGCAAGGACTTAATCTTTTTTTATATATATAAACTTCATTATTATATAATGACCTCATCTTAGATCTGGATTGTCATTTGAATCACCTGAGTGAATCAATTTGGATTTGGCTAAAACCAAACCTAAAGTAGTTTCTCCCCAGTAGCTTTTACCAGTTTTGTATCAAATGCTTGTTGAATGATGAGTCTTAAAAAAAAAAAAAAAAATAGAAATAAAAATCTGTCAAGCCCCTGCCCCTGGACAAGGACTTAGTTTGCGATTACTAGATTAATCCAGAGACGTTAAATAGGATTTTGATTATTTCTGAATTTCAGAATAAATGTTACTGATGTGCAATTCAACAACTCCTTGCCTGTGCTTGTTAGAAATCAACTTATTTCTCTATATCTTCGTGATATATATGATGTTTATGGACAATTTTGTTTTCTTTACTATTACCCTAATATCGCAGATTCGTAGGAATAGTCGGATAAAATCCAATTATTCTCACTCTTGTTTCTATTTCAGCCTTATTGCACTATTTTCCAGATTTTTTTTTTTTTTTT
>JACDJE010000560.1:131219-233160 GCA_016647715.1 Pavo muticus
AGAGCAGAGGGGACAACCGCTTCCCTTACCTGGCAGCAGTGCTGGGCCTGGGGCACCCCAAGGTGCAGTTGGCTGTTGGGGCTGCCAGGGCTCACTGCTGGCTCAGGTCCGACATGCAGGTGGCCCAGCCCGTCCTTTGGTGATGTTTGTAAGATAGCCACAGAAGGAACAGTGGGACACAGTAGATAATGAAAGGGAACCAGTGGTTGAACACAACTGTTGACCAAGACAGGAAGTACCTGGGCAACCATATCATAATCACCAAATAAGTGCATAAAGTCAGCAAATCCACAGTCCAGAAGAAAAGGGAAAAATAAAGTGGACAGTTTATTTGGAAATGGATAGGGGCGGTGAAACAGAAGAGCTTGGGAGGAGGAAAGAGGGAGTAGAAGGCGAAGCAACCCATCTGCCTGGGGCTGTCCGGGGGTACCCACTAAGCAGCCTGTATCGGATCGGAGCAGCCTGTGGCAGGACAGCCCACCTGTTGCTTCTCTGGCCCTGTTGTTGTCTGACTTGCTTGGTGGGTGGCAAAGCCAGGATGCTCTCCGTAGTGGCAGGGAAGGACATCTCAGCAGGGTGGACAGGGCTTCCTAACAAAATACTAGCAAGCTTTCAAGAGTTGTGAAAGTTTGCAGGTTTTGTGACAGCTGCTAGGTGAGCATGGCAGGAAGGGAGAAAGACCCAAACTGTATCAGATTGCCAGAAAGACTTTGGTCTGAGTTCAGAAGTCTGCTGCCACAGCAATGGGTCTGTACCTGTGGGCCCAGAGCAGGCATGCAGCTGGGCAACAGCTGTTGAGAAGGGTGGGTCTGGGTTAAGGAAAAAAAGTGGATGGAAAGGAACTATGATTACTACATGAGACCTAGGAGCACAGGAAGAATCTAGAATAAAGTATTTTGTAGCTGAGGAGTCAGGACAAAGAAACGGACGAAAACAAAATGCTTTTTAGCCCCTTCTTGTAGAACAATGTATTTCAAATCTGCATGGATTTCCTCTAACACGTTTTTAGGTGAAGGGGAATTATTTATTTAGCTTCCTTTTTCCACAGTGAATCATCCTAATCTTTCAGGAAAGCAATCATCACAAACTTTAGACTTTAACTGTGATAAAAATACCATTTTTTTCCCTTGCTTTTCTTTCAAACTTTATCTGCAAATTATTTCTATTGTTCTGACTCGGCACTGATAAAATATCACTCTTATTCTCACAGAACTAACATCATCTGCAAATTATCTCCTTTGTTCTGATGTCTTTTCCATATAATGTTCACTGACTTCACTTATGACAAGCAATCTTTGTGTCATTCATTTGGGTGAAGAATGCAGTATGTGTATATCACAGCTCCAGAGCTGCTGTTGTGCAGATCCAAATGAAATTTTCTACTGTCCTCTAGTGTGCTGTGTTCACAAAAAATAAAAACAAATAGCTAAATAAAATTTTCTTGTCTGATTGAGCATATTTTGACTTAAAATTCAGCTCATCTAATAAATGTAGGTAATTTTGGCAAAATTCAGGCTTTCCAAGTCACAGGAAACCTGGTTTTAGTCTCCATCTTATGTTGCTGCAAGATACTCATGATCCTATCTAAAAGAGACGTATAAGGAAGTGGGAGTGAATGGCTTTGATTCATAAAGCTTTGACACTGCTGTGGTCAAGACAGCACCTTTGTCCTTGCCATCTCACCTGGTGGCTTTTGTAGCCCTGCCGTCTGCACCTCTGCTCTGTAGTGGCCTGTGAAGCCTCTGTGTTTTTTGCTTATGAGTCTGTTGGTTCAGAACAATGAAGACCAAAACCTAGATGTACCATCCAAGCAGCTTGCCACAGTAGGGGACATCAGTCCGACTTCAGAATCATTCTCTTAGCTCTCAGAATATAAAATAATACATTCAGCATCCCTAAACATAAACCACTACAGTTGCTTTTCTCTTAACTCTTTATAGACCGCTTTACCTCTTTGTCTCTAAACAAGAATCAGTATGGTGAAATCCCTGAGAAGCTGTAGGTGTTCAAGTAATTCTCCCTGATTTGTTTGCAGTCTGGTAGAACAAATTCCTCTGTTACATGTAAGAATTGTTTAAATTTATTACTGAAGTAGAAAAAGCATAAAAGGTAGGGCATGTATTTATTTCCTAAATAATGTTGTTTTGTAACATTTAAATCTCTACAGTAATCACATTTTCCTTTTTCTTTGCTATCTCAGAGTGTTTCAGTAGAGCACTACAGTTCCATATACTATTGATTTTTCAACAAACAGAAAGGGTTTTGATATCTGTACAAATGCAGTTTCTCCCATTTATATTATCACCACATTTTTGCCTGATAACTTCCAATGATATATAGTAAAAGCTATAGGAAGAACATAGGTATTTTATTCACAATATATTGCCTAAACGTTTTTGTCAGCTTTTGTGTTGAAGAGTTAAGATGTATTTACATAGAATACTTGTACCACCAGCATCATGTTACCTCTCCCTGCAGACTCTGTATTAGAAAAACTACACACAACTTCAAAATCTCTGTAATATATTGAGTATCTTTACAACTGAAATCGCTGAGACCTGACTGGAAATGACCTAAGCTAGCTTTCTGTGCAGCAGCAACAAAAAAGGCTCAATTTTAAGGGTGGTTTGTGATGCATATGTTGAGATCTTCTGAGGAATGTTCACTTCCCAGTAACATGAAGTGCCATTTGCTATCTTGATGGGGAGTGCCAGATACTGAATGTCAAGCCTGTCACCAGTTCATTTGTACGTTTTGGGCCTTAGGATCATGTCATATGGAAGAGGAAGGAAAGTGAGAGAATGGCAGGAAAAATGCACTCCCAGGGGGGAGAATGCATTTATCTGGAAACACTCCTGTATTTTTAATTGCCATTAGTATAAAAGCACTTGTCTAGGGTAAGTTGGTGTGCTGCCGTGCACTAAAGAAGGCTGATTCTCCTCTCTAGCTCAGGTGCCGGCAGCGGCTGCTGTCACTGTCTGCACTCCTGGTGTGCTCTCAGCTGATGACCCAGTGGTGCTGCTCCATGCCACCTCTTGTGTGTGGGCATTGTAACTATGCCTGGGGGATGCTGTCACCTGTGGGCACTGGCAGCTGCCTTCCTGCTCTGAACAGCACGGGAAGTGAAGAGCTAGCTGTACATATGTGTACTGTTTCTGATAAAGGGGAAGGAAGAGAGGTGGCAGCTCTTTAAAGACACCTTTCTGAGAGCGTAACGGCTCTCCATCCCGCAGCAGAAGAAGTCAAGCAGGGAAGGCAGGCGATGGCCGTGGCTGTGCAAGGACCTGCAGCTTAAACTGAGAGAAAAGAGGGAAATGTACAGAAAGTGGAAGTAGGGTTGTGTAGCCTGTGAGGAATACAGAGCTCTTGTCCGTGTGTGTAGAGATAGGATTAGGAAAGCCAAGGCACAGATGAAGCTGAACTTGGCGAGGGATGTGAAAGATAACAAGAAGGGTTCTAGAGATACATAGGCAGGAGGAGACAGGCCAAGGAGAGTGTTCCCCCACTGATGAAAGGTAATGGGGAGCTGGCTTCCTCAGACATAGAAAAAGCTGAGGTACTCAGTGAGTGCTTTGCCACAGTCTTCATGAGTGGTCAGGTTTCGATATCTGCCAGGACCACGAGCCTCTAGGTGAGGGTGTGGGGAGTGGTTTCTGTCCCACTGTAACAGTGCAACAAGTCCGAGTCCTCCTCATGAAATTGAATGTGTATAAGTCCATGGGGCTGGATGATATCCATCCTAGGGTTCTGAAAGAGATGGCTGATGTGGTTGCCATCATACTTGAAAAATCATGGCTGTCTGGTGAAGTCTCCAGTGACTGGAAAAGGGGAAACATGTTTAGCTTGGAGAAGAGAAGGCTCCAGGGAGACCTCATCGTGGCCTTCCAATACTTGAAGGGAGCATATAAACGGGGGGGGGGGGGAACAGCAGTTTACGAGTGTGGATAGAGATAGGACAAGGGGGAATAGTTTTAAACTGAGACATGGGAGGTTTAGGTTAGATATTAGGAAGAAGTTTTTTCACATAGAGGGTGGTGATGCACTGGAACGGGTTGCCCAAGGAGGTTGTGAATGCCCCATCCCTGGATGCATTCAAGGCCAGGCTGGATGTGGCTCTGGGCAGCCTGGTCTAGTGGTTGGCGACCCTGCACATAGCAGGGGGGTTGAAACTGGATGATCATTGTGGTCCTTTTCAACCTAGGCTCTTCTATGATTCTATGATATTGGAGTGGGAATATTTTAAATGGATACAATTGTTTGTCCAACATTTCTCTGTTAACCTAGGAGCCTGAGCCAGGTGCTGTGAAATTTAAGCAAGAGTGCCTATAAATTTTCTTACAAGCCTAATATAATTTAATGACCTTTGTCTATGCTATTTCAACAGAACTTGAATATCAGAATTCCTATTTTATAAACGCCTACTCTATTCCTCAGCTACTGCAACCTAATATATTAATATGGTCTCCGTTACTTTGTAACAGTTTTGTTTAATCTGTCATTATAAAGCTAAAACTAATAAATTTAAGAAGATTACTCTTTTGGTGCAATTTTCCAGCAAATAGGATTGTGAAGCTAATTTTCTAAAAATGCATGTGCTGCTAGCCAGCACATCACTTTTCTTCATGCCCCTTCATAAAAGGAAAAATGACACTAAAGGGACAGGCAAGGCAGTTGGAGAAAGATCTAATCTGTACTCAAGGAGCAAGAAGTCCTTGAGCAAGATTATTAATTATAATTAAAATAATTATTAATCATTATTATTTTCCTTCCCTGGGCAAAAATAAGTGTAGGAAGTATTTATTTCTTACACCTGTGGCTATGCTTTTGAAATTAGAAATGAGTAAGCACCAGTGATTTGAAGAGGAACTGTACTTTCTGGTATTCCCCTTTAGACGTTGTCATGCCTTAGCTTCTGTATAGGGTCAGATTTTTTTAGTTCCCTATAAAAATGCCTGTCAGAGCATTCTGACCCATACATGTGTGCTCATCACACTTGTATCTCCCAATGGCCACTTGTTCACATTCAGAAAATTCACAGTGCTTTCTCTAACTACTTGTTGAGCAGTAAACTGCCAACATAAAGAAAGCAAAATCACTTGATAGTACCCACTGGGGACAAAGCAATGGAAGCGCTTACAAGAACCTGTGAGCACAAGGCATTAATGTATGATTAGATTTTAAATGCAGCAGAATTTTGTAAAACGTACCTGACTTTTTGAAGCATAGTGCTCTTTTCTCAAACTTCACCCAGAAAGGGAAATGCACTTTGGGGGAACCATTTGTATTAGACTGCTCTGGCTGGCTGCTGTGTTGGCAGCAGAATGGCAGCTTTGAAGGACTAGCAGAAGCACAGACTAAGGGCCAAGGGGAGAGACATTACAGACTGCAGTAGCTTTTTGTAGTTTAGTTTTTTTGTTGTTAAAATGACATATCTATTTCATTCTCATTTTCTACTTGGAGAAAATAAAATAGAATAGGGGTGCAACAAAACAGTAATAAAAATATCGATACCATTTAGAAATCTTGTTGGGTTGTAAAAACAATATTTATGCCTTAACAATATTTAAAAATAGTGCAGGTTTTGGCATGCCTTTATGGCACCCTTTATTAAAAGTTAATATCTGTGAAGAAGACCTGCAATCTTTATTACATATTCCATGATGGAGGAAAATACAAAATTGACAGATTGTGGATCTGTTGAATGCTACATAATGGATAGGAATAATTTCCGTATCAAAGTGAGTCGGCCACGTTACAGGGCTGTGCTATGTTGAAATGCCTCTCTCTATGACAGATAAGGAACTACATGAATGTGTGCAGTTTTAACATCTTCTAGGCAGTCCTTCCTGGTGTCTGTGCTCTTCTAATGGATCACATTTCCAGGACTAAGCTTTTTCCCATGTTCTACATCATGTGTTTTCATAGGAGCTAGAGGACATCACAGAGTTGCCCAGTTGTTACGAAGCTGCTTGTTGGGGTAGTGGGAGGCCTGAAAAGAGAGAGCAGCACAATAGACTTTGACCAAACCGAAGCAAACAGTGACAACAAATGTTTCCTTTCTCTTCGACTACCCAAAGTTAAACATTTCAGTTTAGTCAGGAGAAAATTGATCTACAAGATGTTGATGTTTTGGTTTTACTCTAGTTGTGGACAAAAGCAATTGCTGAAATGGTGAACTTTACCATCAGGCAGTAATTCTGAGCTGTTAACTAAACTACCCCATAAGTGAAGCTACGTATACCAGGTCCTGGTGAGTTGGAGTATTACCTTAAAACTAGTCTTAATTTATACAATAAATATGCTGTTCCCAAATAGAAATGACAATATGTTTCTATTCAAGTAAATGACTATAGAAGCATCCTGGGGATGAGGTCTCTCAGAAACACTTTCATTCCTGTTGCTCCTGTGAAGTACTAATCAGCTGACTGACAGTAACAGGAGTAAAGTACCACTTTACTCAGTACAAGTAAATTTGTGGTTGCATTGTACTATGAGGACTGAATGTTTCCCACCTACCAGGTAGGGGAGAGGAAGAAAGTTAAAGAGCAAGAAAGAACTAGTTGGCATATGGAAGTGTACAGTAAAGGTCTGGTTCTCTCCTGTAAATGGGGTTTGAAAGTACTCCAAAGGACAGCAGTGTTCTAGGGGAATGTTCTGAGGAACAGTAACTTAGAGATTCTCTGATTTTATTTTTTTTAATTTTTTTTTACAAAACAAAACTTACTGGATTTATCAATATTGATTAAAAAGTACTTAGAGATCAGTAACTTTCTGCAAGATAAGAGACACAGTTAAGGGAAACCTTTATAGACATGTTAGGTTCTGTGACCAGACTGTAATTAATAACTGCAATACATCAGTCACAATATTAAATTTCTTCTGCTGAATACAATGGCCTGACTAGTAATTTACTAGTTCAAAATGAGGTTTATGCTGAATGCTCCAATTCCACATTTAATAAAGTTATTGTATTTGGAAAGCAAGCAAGTTTTTGATTAATGCTGGAACTAATGAAAGTATCTATGGATTTGTGATCTACATTCCTGTGTGATGGTATCCCACTCCTTTCTTCTCCCATTCCTTATAAATAACTTTCCCCTCATCCTAAGTAATATCTTCACTTCCTCTGTAACATCTGCTAAGCCTCCCTGCTCTTGATACACTTGGCTCTCTCCCATGTCCCCTAAATCCCAGCTGCTGGGAAAGAAGCAGCTTGTATAATAGTTGATTTCAACACAATACTTGTGCTGATTGGGGGACTGAACAAAGCTGATTGTTGCTGAGCTTGTGTGACTGCTTTTACAATGGGGGGGGTCTTAATTTGGGTCGCTGTTTCCTCTGCACAGATGCCCGTATTCTGAGATCTTTTTGCAACTTGTTTTCAAGGCATCGAGCTCCCTGTAGAAATGCAGGGCAGTGGGCAAAGGTGAGGGGAACACTGTAGGTGAGCCAGAGAGCTGCCAGATGGTGAGGTGCTTGGGTCAAATTTAATCTCCTTATCAAAGGAAAATTAAAAGTAGAATGAAGTGAGAGCAAGGGAGTAGTTTGTGTGTGTGTGTGTCCGTTTGTGAGCAGCGACTCTAGATTAGTGGCACCCACCCATACAACTCCAATCCTCCCAGCTCACCTCTCTCTGACCCTGCAAATGGTTCCACTGCTCATGCCCACAGCCCCATCTTCTGTTCCACAGTATCCTCTCCCCAAAACCCTGCTGCAAGCTCCAGGCTCCCCATCCAACCCACAGCCACCCACTCCTGTGGTCTCACTCTTCCACTGCTGCTTCTTCCACAGGATGCTCCCAAGCCCAGCACTCCATGCCCATCTGCTTCTTAACCCAGCAGAGTCCATACACTGGGGCTGCCTCCAGTGTGTCTAAGCTAACCCATTGCTGCTAGTTTGGCACTTTCCAACAGCTCCCCTCATGGACTTGTTGGCTGCCATGACACCTGAGAGTGTCCCCTCCCTGGGGCTCCTTGCTTGCTACAGGTATCAATATTGTGAGGTGTTCTTGCATGTGTAAGATCTATTCACTGAGCAGAAATCTGCACTGGAGTGGAAGTGTGCACTTGAACTTACACAGCTACTGTGGTGATCAAGAATGTGGAGAGCTTACTTTACAAAAGAAAAATATGTGTTAAGTTTTGCACAGCGAGAGGAAGGCCAAGAAGGGATACAATTACTCTTCATAGGTACTTCAAGGAGGTAAACAGCGGGAAGGAAGAAGAGTGATACAGACTAAATAACATAGAGTAAACTGGCCATGAATTAATGTAGTTTGGGGGCTTCGACCACCCAAGAATGAGACGCTGAAATTGCATTGTGAGAACAAAAATATCCTAATGAGGGGCTCAAGTGGAGTTTCTCAAGTCCCAAGTGAGGCTGGAAGAGGCTGACCATCCCTAGCCCTGGGAGCATGGCAGCTTTCCACCTGCATCTCACTGCTGCACCATGCCCATCAGTACCAGGTGGAGCATTTTTGATGCTTCTTAATAAGTTCCTTGAGCACTAATAATATTGCTTTACTTTGTGGTATATCTGTCTATTAATGTAACCTGCTATCATCTTTGCTTTTTTTTTTTCCAGCAGCTCTGAAATGATCTGATGGTTTTAATTATTTTTCATAATAACCCCCAAATTCTTCTCTTGATTAGCTTGCTAGATGAGATTTCCATTCAGTACGTATCTTCTAACTTGGTGTTTGGTTTCCCTGCTAATTATCTCACATTTTTTTCTGCGTTAAGCTGCATTTGCCATCTGCTCATCCAGTGACAAAAAAATAATGGAGAACCTTTTGAATCCAATTGCAATCTCCTAATTACTGGCTCTGTCTCCAGTTGCGTTATTACCCACAGATTGGAAGATCTTGGGCCAAATAATTGATAAAAAACAGCGAGATTCCTTTGATTTTTGGCTGAGCCATGGTGACACATACTGAGATACTGATCTTTCACTTCCTACTGTTGTATATTTTAAGTTCCCTGTCTTTAAAAAAAAAAAAAAAAAAGTCTGAGTCATGCTTCTCTCAATTTTCATGTATGGTATTGGCACTGTTTCCCACGCTTAGACCAAGCTCCTACTGTGAATGAGTATTTCACTTATCTATGCTCTGAGTGTACTCTCTCCAGGGAATTCATAGGAAGTTAGTAGCACTTCCAGAGAGCCTCATTGTGTCAGTAAGCATGAACACTTTAATGCAAAGCATTCATTTGTGGTTATGCATATATGAACTTCTGCAGGTGATTTACAACGGCAATGCTTGCAGCATTAAAAAAAAAAAAAAAAAAANTGAATCACATTTTCTCTTCAGCTTCTTCCTTGCTCAGAGGGAATAGTAATTTACTTCTGGAAATTAGTATCTCTCTGCAGTGGTGCAGCTGTTCTGGCCAAGTCTGGGAAAAAGACTTTAAACTCCACCCAGTGCCCATCTCTCCCTATCTTCCTTCTGCCCATTTGTTTCAAAGAAGATATAACTAGGTAAATAATCTGGGTTACACCTACATGCTAAGGCCTAAAATTTGGGTAGTTTGCATTGGGTTCTAATTGCAGGGTTCTTGTTCTTCCATTCTCTCTTGCAGACCGAATCTTTACAGAGATGACTCCAGATGTGGTACAGCAGCCTAAACAAAATAAATAGCATTTTATTTTGGCTCAGTCACTTATGTAAATCATGACCAATAATTTGGAGTTGTTGTACCAATACATGGATTTTTCTTTATCAAGGAGCTTATGGTTTTGAGCAGTAAATAGATTCAGTTCTAATGCAGTCTGAAACACAGCCTGCCAATGTCTAGAGCTGCATCCACTCCCTGACTCTCTCTCCAGGCTGAGCGGAAGTTTCTTGACATTTTACTCTATGACAGCAACCCACAGAGGCTTATTCTACTACTTCCGAATGCAGCTAGCACATCAACATATGGAACTGAATGGGCATTTATTGCTGACAGAAATGAAGGAGGGATGATGGGATAATTGGACGCCAGTTATCAGCGCTGGTGAGGTTTAGTTGAACTGAGCAGGGGCAGAGAGTGACCATGAAGAAGCAGCAGAGATGAAGTGTTATGCACTGATCGCGGTTTCCATTCCCCATTCCCTTGCACTGCTCAGAGAAGGGGAGGTAGGAGGGTGGAGGGGAAAAAGGTGTTGTTTGCTTCTGGTTCTTCTTTTCTAGTCTGCTAATAATTATAGGCAATTAATTATATTAATGTCCGTACACTGACTTTGGTCTTTCTGTGACAGTGACTGGTGAGTGATTTTCCCTGTCCGTATCTCAACCCTTTAACTCTTTTCTATCATATTTTCTCCTCTTGTCCTTCTGAAGAGACGGAGTGAGAGAGTAGTTGTGGTGGAGTTTAGCTGCCCATTGGTGTGATACCACCACAAGTTAACACAGTTATGCAGTAACCAATAACACTTGATATGCAATTACTGAACTGGAAAAGCAAAATTTGGAGAGGAGCAAACAAGAAGGCACTTCTTTTCTTCTTTGGGGGCTGCACAGGGCACTGATCACATGCAGCATCCTTAACCAGGTGGGATAGTGTTGCAGTAATGCTCTGTTCTTCCTCTGTTCTCATTCTCGTACAATCTATGATCTTATATCTCTTCCTGTTTTCTCCTTTCACTATAAATAGCAACTTTTATGTGTTTGACGTATGGCTTTTTGTTTTCTCTATTATGCTCTAAAAGCAATTCTGCTGAGCTCTCCAAGTTGCACTCTTTTAGCAGCTAGGAACTGACCATTGGCAGTATGTGCTCACTCCCCTGGGGCTCCTTGTGTTATCATGAGCCTCTTCGCTCAAGACCTCTGTTATCATCCTGTGCTTTCACTCTCAAGGACCCCTACTGCCATGCTGACTTTATTATAACTGTACTGAGCAGTTACTCTAACAAAACACTGCAAGGTTGTCGTTGACCACAGCTGGTGTTGTCATTGCCAAGATTGAGCTTGTACCTGTAACAAAGCAGGGCAGTCTACTGCATTTGCACGTATGTTGGTCTAGACCTCAACACTGTCTTACAATGAATAGTGATTTAAATTTTTTGCATCTTGCACTGATGAACAAAGATAATATTTGTTTTACTACAATAAGAGGAAGATGTATAAAGACATAGAAGAAGCCTTTTGTTAAGAGCTATCGAAGGCCTGGAGGGATTGAAAGCCCAACAATACAAATGCCCTGCTTAGTGTCTCCAGTAAATCTAAACCTTGATAACCATTTGAAGGATAAACTGAATGCTACAGTAAATTGTAATGTACTTTCTACTTTGCCAAAAGGATCTGATCTAATCATTATTTCAGCAGTGCTATGTTTTTCTTTTTAACTATGTTATGTATCTTTTTTCAGTTTGAGGTCATTACCCTAATGGGAATCAGAAGGAACAGAGAATGTTCTGTATCGTATTAAGAGGGCTGTTAAGAAAATTTGTGTGCTGATGACAGGTGTTGTTTTTTATGGAGTATGCTGTGGTTCAGTTATCCATAAGAGGTTTACATGTAACACCATGCCATATAATACAATTGCAGTAATACCAAGACAACTCCTTCAATCTTGCATCCTGGTTGAAACACTTCGAATGCGCTGGTCTTGTTTTCATCTTAACTGGCCCTAGACTATAGCTTTTCTAAAGGGAACTGCCTTTTAAAGTATAATAACCTGTAGAGGAGTTTATCTGCTCAGAAGGTCAAATGGTTGGCACCCTGTCTTAAGGCATCGCTTATTATCAACCCAGAAAGAAGCATGTCCTTTTTGTGAAATGGCATTGGTATTTCTTTTTAGTGTTCATCGGTAACACCTAGATTTCTATCAGCCAATTCTTACCTAGTCAGATATTCTCATTCCTCGTATTAGTGTGCATGATTGCTCCTCTCTAATGTCAGTACTTTTCATCTGTTCAATTTTGTCTTCTGAATGTTGAGCTCACTCCACTTCATCAAGATCATTTTGGATTCTGATCTTGTTCAGCAAAATGTTTTTGAACCTAGAGTAGTATGAATGCATTTCTTCTGCAATTATGTAAATCATTGTTGAAAATATATGTTAGGCCCAGGTTTGGGTCTGCACTGAAGATGTCTTCCAAGTTTGGTGACTCCAGGTTTGATCTCCAACAACTGATAATGGCAGGAATGCTTTGTGTTGTTTTTTTTTTTCCTGGAGTTGTAATTCTTTATGGTAGTGATTATATTCAAATTAAAATTACCAAGATCTTTTTAAAAAGTATGCAGTAGTGTTGCAACCATATTAGAGCCATTGTTATATCATATCTCTTGATCAGTGGGCAATTTCATTGGCTTTACTGTGATCGGCAAATTCTTACTAAATGTTTGAGGATTGTTTTCTGTTCTTATAAGTTATTTATCTGATAGCTTGTTTTGCAATAGTTTGACTTTCAAATGTAGGTTAACATGAGTCTAATTTCCTCAGTGTTTCTTTATCCCAGTAGCGATAGGTTACTCTTCTGCTGCTTTCTCCACGCATTCTTCAAGGTGAAGTTTCTGTTAAGAGACTACTTTGTCTAGCTGGAAAAGCTCCCTACAGTAATTCAGTCTCTAAAACACGATAGGTCTGCTTTTTCTCCGTGTTCGTCAGCCTTTTTTTTGTTTGTTTGTTTTGCTGGTCTGCTATTTGATAGATGATTATAATTAATTTTTCTATGTATGAACACTGAACCAAAGTGTTGAATGTGTTAGCTTTCTCTATGTATCATCCATATTTTCTCCAATTAAATAACGGTCTCTTCCTTTCTTTTGTCTTCCTGTTACTGCTTAATGTATTTGAGGAAAAAGTCTATATAGCTTTTTATGTCTCTAGCTAATTGAAACACATTTTGCACTCCAGCCTTTTGATTTTTTTTATCCGTAAGGAGCATGTGAACTACCCATTCTGCTTACCATTAATCATGTGCACTTGGTTTCACCTTTATAATGTTTTTTTTGTGTTTTCTGATCATCAGAAACTAATGTAGTTAGAATAATCTCTGCATATTTTTCCTTCCTACACTTCAAAAGGAGTCTACTTTTGTGTGTCCAGTATAGTTTCTCTTAGTAGGTAGTGGCTTTCATGTACTCATTTATTCATTAGATCATCTTCTTTAAAAAAAAAAAGCCATAGTATGATTATCTCTTTTTTAATATTTTTTTTTGTAAACGTGGAGCAAGGACTTAATCTTTTTTTATATATATAAACTTCATTATTATATAATGACCTCATCTTAGATCTGGATTGTCATTTGAATCACCTGAGTGAATCAATTTGGATTTGGCTAAAACCAAACCTAAAGTAGTTTCTCCCCAGTAGCTTTTACCAGTTTTGTATCAAATGCTTGTTGAATGATGAGTCTTAAAAAAAAAAAAAAAAATAGAAATAAAAATCTGTCAAGCCCCTGCCCCTGGACAAGGACTTAGTTTGCGATTACTAGATTAATCCAGAGACGTTAAATAGGATTTTGATTATTTCTGAATTTCAGAATAAATGTTACTGATGTGCAATTCAACAACTCCTTGCCTGTGCTTGTTAGAAATCAACTTATTTCTCTATATCTTCGTGATATATATGATGTTTATGGACAATTTTGTTTTCTTTACTATTACCCTAATATCGCAGATTCGTAGGAATAGTCGGATAAAATCCAATTATTCTCACTCTTGTTTCTATTTCAGCCTTATTGCACTATTTTCCAGATTTTTTTTTTTTTTTGAGTAGATCTCTGTTCTTGCAACTACTTCCTCTCTTACTCTGATAGCACAATCTCAGTGCATCCTAACTCAAAACACATTCTGCTTTCCATCAGGGACAGACTTTCAGTTACTTCTGTATTCTTCATGGAGAGTCTTGAGATTCAATTTCCCATAGGACTCAGATGAGATTTTTGTTTGGCTGTTGGATTTTACCAGGGAAATATGCCATTGTTCTGAAGTTTTAGGCTAAAAACTACACACAATCATCTGGTCTGCCTGTGAGTCTTCCTCTCAAAATGTTGAGGTATGCGTGCAGAGGGCTGAGATGTGCTTCTGACAAAATAATGACAAGAGTAACTGCAGGATGCTGTGGATAGAATCATAGAATAGCCCAAGTTGGGAGGGATTAACAAAGATCATCGAGTCCACCTTATGGCTCCACACAGGATCACTCAGAATTCAAACCTTAAGTCTGAGAGCTCCTCTCCTTGAACTTTCTCACTTTGGAGCAGTGACCACTGCCCAGTCTCCCTCTGGTGAAGAATCTAACACCCCCTGGACCCTGCCCTGATGCAGCACCATGCCATTGCCTCAGTTCCTGTCTCTGTCACCAGAGTGCAGAGCTACGGCTGCCCTTCAGCTTCCTCTGCTCTGGGTGGAACAAACCAAGGGACCTCAGCTGCTTCTCATATGTCTTCCCCTCCAGACCCTTCCTCATCTTTGTAGCACTCCTTTGGGTGCTCTCTAATAGTTTTCTGTCCCTCTTACATTGCAGCACCCAAACCTGCACACAGTGCAGGAGGTGAGGCCACACTGCGAAGAGCAGAGGGGACAACCGCTTCCCTTACCTGGCAGCAGTGCTGGGCCTGGGGCACCCCAAGGTGCAGTTGGCTGTTGGGGCTGCCAGGGCTCACTGCTGGCTCAGGTCCGACATGCAGGTGGCCCAGCCCGTCCTTTGGTGATGTTTGTAAGATAGCCACAGAAGGAACAGTGGGACACAGTAGATAATGAAAGGGAACCAGTGGTTGAACACAACTGTTGACCAAGACAGGAAGTACCTGGGCAACCATATCATAATCACCAAATAAGTGCATAAAGTCAGCAAATCCACAGTCCAGAAGAAAAGGGAAAAATAAAGTGGACAGTTTATTTGGAAATAGATAGGGGCGGTGAAACAGAAGAGCTTGGGAGGAGGAAAGAGGGAGTAGAAGGCGAAGCAACCCATCTGCCTGGGGCTGTCCGGGGGTACCCACTAAGCAGCCTGTATCGGATCGGAGCAGCCTGTGGCAGGACAGCCCACCTGTTGCTTCTCTGGCCCTGTTGTTGTCTGACTTGCTTGGTGGGTGGCAAAGCCAGGATGCTCTCCGTAGTGGCAGGGAAGGACATCTCAGCAGGGTGGACAGGGCTTCCTAACAAAATACTAGCAAGCTTTCAAGAGTTGTGAAAGTTTGCAGGTTTTGTGACAGCTGCTAGGTGAGCATGGCAGGAAGGGAGAAAGACCCAAACTGTATCAGATTGCCAGAAAGACTTTGGTCTGAGTTCAGAAGTCTGCTGCCACAGCAATGGGTCTGTACCTGTGGGCCCAGAGCAGGCATGCAGCTGGGCAACAGCTGTTGAGAAGGGTGGGTCTGGGTTAAGGAAAAAAAGTGGATGGAAAGGAACTATGATTACTACATGAGACCTAGGAGCACAGGAAGAATCTAGAATAAAGTATTTTGTAGCTGAGGAGTCAGGACAAAGAAACGGACGAAAACAAAATGCTTTTTAGCCCCTTCTTGTAGAACAATGTATTTCAAATCTGCATGGATTTCCTCTAACACGTTTTTAGGTGAAGGGGAATTATTTATTTAGCTTCCTTTTTCCACAGTGAATCATCCTAATCTTTCAGGAAAGCAATCATCACAAACTTTAGACTTTAACTGTGATAAAAATACCATTTTTTTCCCTTGCTTTTCTTTCAAACTTTATCTGCAAATTATTTCTATTGTTCTGACTCGGCACTGATAAAATATCACTCTTATTCTCACAGAACTAACATCATCTGCAAATTATCTCCTTTGTTCTGATGTCTTTTCCATATAATGTTCACTGACTTCACTTATGACAAGCAATCTTTGTGTCATTCATTTGGGTGAAGAATGCAGTATGTGTATATCACAGCTCCAGAGCTGCTGTTGTGCAGATCCAAATGAAATTTTCTACTGTCCTCTAGTGTGCTGTGTTCACAAAAAATAAAAACAAATAGCTAAATAAAATTTTCTTGTCTGATTGAGCATATTTTGACTTAAAATTCAGCTCATCTAATAAATGTAGGTAATTTTGGCAAAATTCAGGCTTTCCAAGTCACAGGAAACCTGGTTTTAGTCTCCATCTTATGTTGCTGCAAGATACTCATGATCCTATCTAAAAGAGACGTATAAGGAAGTGGGAGTGAATGGCTTTGATTCATAAAGCTTTGACACTGCTGTGGTCAAGACAGCACCTTTGTCCTTGCCATCTCACCTGGTGGCTTTTGTAGCCCTGCCGTCTGCACCTCTGCTCTGTAGTGGCCTGTGAAGCCTCTGTGTTTTTTGCTTATGAGTCTGTTGGTTCAGAACAATGAAGACCAAAACCTAGATGTACCATCCAAGCAGCTTGCCACAGTAGGGGACATCAGTCCGACTTCAGAATCATTCTCTTAGCTCTCAGAATATAAAATAATACATTCAGCATCCCTAAACATAAACCACTACAGTTGCTTTTCTCTTAACTCTTTATAGACCGCTTTACCTCTTTGTCTCTAAACAAGAATCAGTATGGTGAAATCCCTGAGAAGCTGTAGGTGTTCAAGTAATTCTCCCTGATTTGTTTGCAGTCTGGTAGAACAAATTCCTCTGTTACATGTAAGAATTGTTTAAATTTATTACTGAAGTAGAAAAAGCATAAAAGGTAGGGCATGTATTTATTTCCTAAATAATGTTGTTTTGTAACATTTAAATCTCTACAGTAATCACATTTTCCTTTTTCTTTGCTATCTCAGAGTGTTTCAGTAGAGCACTACAGTTCCATATACTATTGATTTTTCAACAAACAGAAAGGGTTTTGATATCTGTACAAATGCAGTTTCTCCCATTTATATTATCACCACATTTTTGCCTGATAACTTCCAATGATATATAGTAAAAGCTATAGGAAGAACATAGGTATTTTATTCACAATATATTGCCTAAACGTTTTTGTCAGCTTTTGTGTTGAAGAGTTAAGATGTATTTACATAGAATACTTGTACCACCAGCATCATGTTACCTCTCCCTGCAGACTCTGTATTAGAAAAACTACACACAACTTCAAAATCTCTGTAATATATTGAGTATCTTTACAACTGAAATCGCTGAGACCTGACTGGAAATGACCTAAGCTAGCTTTCTGTGCAGCAGCAACAAAAAAGGCTCAATTTTAAGGGTGGTTTGTGATGCATATGTTGAGATCTTCTGAGGAATGTTCACTTCCCAGTAACATGAAGTGCCATTTGCTATCTTGATGGGGAGTGCCAGATACTGAATGTCAAGCCTGTCACCAGTTCATTTGTACGTTTTGGGCCTTAGGATCATGTCATATGGAAGAGGAAGGAAAGTGAGAGAATGGCAGGAAAAATGCACTCCCAGGGGGGAGAATGCATTTATCTGGAAACACTCCTGTATTTTTAATTGCCATTAGTATAAAAGCACTTGTCTAGGGTAAGTTGGTGTGCTGCCGTGCACTAAAGAAGGCTGATTCTCCTCTCTAGCTCAGGTGCCGGCAGCGGCTGCTGTCACTGTCTGCACTCCTGGTGTGCTCTCAGCTGATGACCCAGTGGTGCTGCTCCATGCCACCTCTTGTGTGTGGGCATTGTAACTATGCCTGGGGGATGCTGTCACCTGTGGGCACTGGCAGCTGCCTTCCTGCTCTGAACAGCACGGGAAGTGAAGAGCTAGCTGTACATATGTGTACTGTTTCTGATAAAGGGGAAGGAAGAGAGGTGGCAGCTCTTTAAAGACACCTTTCTGAGAGCGTAACGGCTCTCCATCCCGCAGCAGAAGAAGTCAAGCAGGGAAGGCAGGCGATGGCCGTGGCTGTGCAAGGACCTGCAGCTTAAACTGAGAGAAAAGAGGGAAATGTACAGAAAGTGGAAGTAGGGTTGTGTAGCCTGTGAGGAATACAGAGCTCTTGTCCGTGTGTGTAGAGATAGGATTAGGAAAGCCAAGGCACAGATGAAGCTGAACTTGGCGAGGGATGTGAAAGATAACAAGAAGGGTTCTAGAGATACATAGGCAGGAGGAGACAGGCCAAGGAGAGTGTTCCCCCACTGATGAAAGGTAATGGGGAGCTGGCTTCCTCAGACATAGAAAAAGCTGAGGTACTCAGTGAGTGCTTTGCCACAGTCTTCATGAGTGGTCAGGTTTCGATATCTGCCAGGACCACGAGCCTCTAGGTGAGGGTGTGGGGAGTGGTTTCTGTCCCACTGTAACAGTGCAACAAGTCCGAGTCCTCCTCATGAAATTGAATGTGTATAAGTCCATGGGGCTGGATGATATCCATCCTAGGGTTCTGAAAGAGATGGCTGATGTGGTTGCCATCATACTTGAAAAATCATGGCTGTCTGGTGAAGTCTCCAGTGACTGGAAAAGGGGAAACATGTTTAGCTTGGAGAAGAGAAGGCTCCAGGGAGACCTCATCGTGGCCTTCCAATACTTGAAGGGAGCATATAAACGGGGGGGGGGGGGAACAGCAGTTTACGAGTGTGGATAGAGATAGGACAAGGGGGAATAGTTTTAAACTGAGACATGGGAGGTTTAGGTTAGATATTAGGAAGAAGTTTTTTCACATAGAGGGTGGTGATGCACTGGAACGGGTTGCCCAAGGAGGTTGTGAATGCCCCATCCCTGGATGCATTCAAGGCCAGGCTGGATGTGGCTCTGGGCAGCCTGGTCTAGTGGTTGGCGACCCTGCACATAGCAGGGGGGTTGAAACTGGATGATCATTGTGGTCCTTTTCAACCTAGGCTCTTCTATGATTCTATGATATTGGAGTGGGAATATTTTAAATGGATACAATTGTTTGTCCAACATTTCTCTGTTAACCTAGGAGCCTGAGCCAGGTGCTGTGAAATTTAAGCAAGAGTGCCTATAAATTTTCTTACAAGCCTAATATAATTTAATGACCTTTGTCTATGCTATTTCAACAGAACTTGAATATCAGAATTCCTATTTTATAAACGCCTACTCTATTCCTCAGCTACTGCAACCTAATATATTAATATGGTCTCCGTTACTTTGTAACAGTTTTGTTTAATCTGTCATTATAAAGCTAAAACTAATAAATTTAAGAAGATTACTCTTTTGGTGCAATTTTCCAGCAAATAGGATTGTGAAGCTAATTTTCTAAAAATGCATGTGCTGCTAGCCAGCACATCACTTTTCTTCATGCCCCTTCATAAAAGGAAAAATGACACTAAAGGGACAGGCAAGGCAGTTGGAGAAAGATCTAATCTGTACTCAAGGAGCAAGAAGTCCTTGAGCAAGATTATTAATTATAATTAAAATAATTATTAATCATTATTATTTTCCTTCCCTGGGCAAAAATAAGTGTAGGAAGTATTTATTTCTTACACCTGTGGCTATGCTTTTGAAATTAGAAATGAGTAAGCACCAGTGATTTGAAGAGGAACTGTACTTTCTGGTATTCCCCTTTAGACGTTGTCATGCCTTAGCTTCTGTATAGGGTCAGATTTTTTTAGTTCCCTATAAAAATGCCTGTCAGAGCATTCTGACCCATACATGTGTGCTCATCACACTTGTATCTCCCAATGGCCACTTGTTCACATTCAGAAAATTCACAGTGCTTTCTCTAACTACTTGTTGAGCAGTAAACTGCCAACATAAAGAAAGCAAAATCACTTGATAGTACCCACTGGGGACAAAGCAATGGAAGCGCTTACAAGAACCTGTGAGCACAAGGCATTAATGTATGATTAGATTTTAAATGCAGCAGAATTTTGTAAAACGTACCTGACTTTTTGAAGCATAGTGCTCTTTTCTCAAACTTCACCCAGAAAGGGAAATGCACTTTGGGGGAACCATTTGTATTAGACTGCTCTGGCTGGCTGCTGTGTTGGCAGCAGAATGGCAGCTTTGAAGGACTAGCAGAAGCACAGACTAAGGGCCAAGGGGAGAGACATTACAGACTGCAGTAGCTTTTTGTAGTTTAGTTTTTTTGTTGTTAAAATGACATATCTATTTCATTCTCATTTTCTACTTGGAGAAAATAAAATAGAATAGGGGTGCAACAAAACAGTAATAAAAATATCGATACCATTTAGAAATCTTGTTGGGTTGTAAAAACAATATTTATGCCTTAACAATATTTAAAAATAGTGCAGGTTTTGGCATGCCTTTATGGCACCCTTTATTAAAAGTTAATATCTGTGAAGAAGACCTGCAATCTTTATTACATATTCCATGATGGAGGAAAATACAAAATTGCCAGATTGTGGATCTGTTGAATGCTACATAATGGATAGGAATAATTTCCGTATCAAAGTGAGTCGGCCACGTTACAGGGCTGTGCTATGTTGAAATGCCTCTCTCTATGACAGATAAGGAACTACATGAATGTGTGCAGTTTTAACATCTTCTAGGCAGTCCTTCCTGGTGTCTGTGCTCTTCTAATGGATCACATTTCCAGGACTAAGCTTTTTCCCATGTTCTACATCATGTGTTTTCATAGGAGCTAGAGGACATCACAGAGTTGCCCAGTTGTTACGAAGCTGCTTGTTGGGGTAGTGGGAGGCCTGAAAAGAGAGAGCAGCACAATAGACTTTGACCAAACCGAAGCAAACAGTGACAACAAATGTTTCCTTTCTCTTCGACTACCCAAAGTTAAACATTTCAGTTTAGTCAGGAGAAAATTGATCTACAAGATGTTGATGTTTTGGTTTTACTCTAGTTGTGGACAAAAGCAATTGCTGAAATGGTGAACTTTACCATCAGGCAGTAATTCTGAGCTGTTAACTAAACTACCCCATAAGTGAAGCTACGTATACCAGGTCCTGGTGAGTTGGAGTATTACCTTAAAACTAGTCTTAATTTATACAATAAATATGCTGTTCCCAAATAGAAATGACAATATGTTTCTATTCAAGTAAATGACTATAGAAGCATCCTGGGGATGAGGTCTCTCAGAAACACTTTCATTCCTGTTGCTCCTGTGAAGTACTAATCAGCTGACTGACAGTAACAGGAGTAAAGTACCACTTTACTCAGTACAAGTAAATTTGTGGTTGCATTGTACTATGAGGACTGAATGTTTCCCACCTACCAGGTAGGGGAGAGGAAGAAAGTTAAAGAGCAAGAAAGAACTAGTTGGCATATGGAAGTGTACAGTAAAGGTCTGGTTCTCTCCTGTAAATGGGGTTTGAAAGTACTCCAAAGGACAGCAGTGTTCTAGGGGAATGTTCTGAGGAACAGTAACTTAGAGATTCTCTGATTTTATTTTTTTTAATTTTTTTTTACAAAACAAAACTTACTGGATTTATCAATATTGATTAAAAAGTACTTAGAGATCAGTAACTTTCTGCAAGATAAGAGACACAGTTAAGGGAAACCTTTATAGACATGTTAGGTTCTGTGACCAGACTGTAATTAATAACTGCAATACATCAGTCACAATATTAAATTTCTTCTGCTGAATACAATGGCCTGACTAGTAATTTACTAGTTCAAAATGAGGTTTATGCTGAATGCTCCAATTCCACATTTAATAAAGTTATTGTATTTGGAAAGCAAGCAAGTTTTTGATTAATGCTGGAACTAATGAAAGTATCTATGGATTTGTGATCTACATTCCTGTGTGATGGTATCCCACTCCTTTCTTCTCCCATTCCTTATAAATAACTTTCCCCTCATCCTAAGTAATATCTTCACTTCCTCTGTAACATCTGCTAAGCCTCCCTGCTCTTGATACACTTGGCTCTCTCCCATGTCCCCTAAATCCCAGCTGCTGGGAAAGAAGCAGCTTGTATAATAGTTGATTTCAACACAATACTTGTGCTGATTGGGGGACTGAACAAAGCTGATTGTTGCTGAGCTTGTGTGACTGCTTTTACAATGGGGGGGGTCTTAATTTGGGTCGCTGTTTCCTCTGCACAGATGCCCGTATTCTGAGATCTTTTTGCAACTTGTTTTCAAGGCATCGAGCTCCCTGTAGAAATGCAGGGCAGTGGGCAAAGGTGAGGGGAACACTGTAGGTGAGCCAGAGAGCTGCCAGATGGTGAGGTGCTTGGGTCAAATTTAATCTCCTTATCAAAGGAAAATTAAAAGTAGAATGAAGTGAGAGCAAGGGAGTAGTTTGTGTGTGTGTGTGTCCGTTTGTGAGCAGCGACTCTAGATTAGTGGCACCCACCCATACAACTCCTATCCTCCCAGCTCACCTCTCTCTGACCCTGCAAATGGTTCCACTGCTCATGCCCACAGCCCCATCTTCTGTTCCACAGTATCCTCTCCCCAAAACCCTGCTGCAAGCTCCAGGCTCCCCATCCAACCCACAGCCACCCACTCCTGTGGTCTCACTCTTCCACTGCTGCTTCTTCCACAGGATGCTCCCAAGCCCAGCACTCCATGCCCATCTGCTTCTTAGCCCAGCAGAGTCCATACACTGGGGCTGCCTCCAGTGTGTCTAAGCTAACCCATTGCTGCTAGTTTGGCACTTTCCAACAGCTCCCCTCATGGACTTGTTGGCTGCCATGACACCTGAGTGTGTCCCCTCCCTGGGGCTCCTTGCTTGCTACAGGTATCAATATTGTGAGGTGTTCTTGCATGTGTAAGATCTATTCACTGAGCAGAAATCTGCACTGGAGTGGAAGTGTGCACTTGAACTTACACAGCTACTGTGGTGATCAAGAATGTGGAGAGCTTACTTTACAAAAGAAAAATATGTGTTAAGTTTTGCACAGCGAGAGGAAGGCCAAGAAGGGATACAATTACTCTTCATAGGTACTTCAAGGAGGTAAACAGCGGGAAGGAAGAAGAGTGATACAGACTAAATAACATAGAGTAAACTGGCCATGAATTAATGTAGTTTGGGGGCTTCGACCACCCAAGATTGAGACGCTGAAATTGCATTGTGAGAACAAAAATATCCTAATGAGGGGCTCAAGTGGAGTTTCTCAAGTCCCAAGTGAGGCTGGAAGAGGCTGACCATCCCTAGCCCTGGGAGCATGGCAGCTTTCCACCTGCATCTCACTGCTGCACCATGCCCATCAGTACCAGGTGGAGCATTTTTGATGCTTCTTAATAAGTTCCTTGAGCACTAATAATATTGCTTTACTTTGTGGTATATCTGTCTATTAATGTAACCTGCTATCATCTTTGCTTTTTTTTTTTCCAGCAGCTCTGAAATGATCTGATGGTTTTAATTATTTTTCATAATAACCCCCAAATTCTTCTCTTGATTAGCTTGCTAGATGAGATTTCCATTCAGTACGTATCTTCTAACTTGGTGTTTGGTTTCCCTGCTAATTATCTCACATTTTTTTCTGCGTTAAGCTGCATTTGCCATCTGCTCATCCAGTGACAAAAAAATAATGGAGAACCTTTTGAATCCAATTGCAATCTCCTAATTACTGGCTCTGTCTCCAGTTGCGTTATTACCCACAGATTGGAAGATCTTGGGCCAAATAATTGATAAAAAACAGCGAGATTCCTTTGATTTTTGGCTGAGCCATGGTGACACATACTGAGATACTGATCTTTCACTTCCTACTGTTGTATATTTTAAGTTCCCTGTCTTTAAAAAAAAAAAAAAAAAGTCTGAGTCATGCTTCTCTCAATTTTCATGTATGGTATTGGCACTGTTTCCCACGCTTAGACCAAGCTCCTACTGTGAATGAGTATTTCACTTATCTATGCTCTGAGTGTACTCTCTCCAGGGAATTCATAGGAAGTTAGTAGCACTTCCAGAGAGCCTCATTGTGTCAGTAAGCATGAACACTTTAATGCAAAGCATTCATTTGTGGTTATGCATATATGAACTTCTGCAGGTGATTTACAACGGCAATGCTTGCAGCATTAAAAAAAAAAAAAAAAAAAGCAATGAAGCAAAGAAACCACCTTTATGATTTTCATATATATCTTTTCCTCTTTCTCCGCATCCGTTGATTTTGCTTTTTTCAGCTTCTCAGCATATATGATCTTGTGTAATTATTTTATTAAGCCTTCACTTTGGTTCTGTAGTGCTTGTTACCACTTGGTACTGCCTATCTTACTTGATAACAATTACATTCTTTTAGCAAGTTGGCCTCTTCCATCCTGGATTGTTGTTGCCAAGGTTTCTATCACTAAGCTCATTTTTGTTATTGTCTGTATACCTGCCCATCTTTCACTAGATTTCAAAGGGGAGAAGCTATTTCTTTCGTAACAGACTCTCTAATTTCCAAATCAGCTGATCTAGATTTGGAGTTATTACAGTAAGGAGACATACTATGCAAACTATATAGAACAGTTTCTTTCCATGGAAGAAAAATGTTTCATGTAAGTATAACTCTTGCAAGTCATTAGTTTGAGCAGCGTGACTGAAATGTCGTGACAAGGGCATGAAATTATAGCAAATGCAGATTTATTGCAACATTTGATCTTGTAAAACAGTGATAATATGCTTTTCAAGAGTCTTAAAAGCAGAATCTGGGCTTCTAGTAAGCCAGAAGTGAGCCAGAGAACTCTTTAAAAATACCTAGATTTCTTCAGAGGTATCGGTTCTTTCGTAATCCTAATTATTGCTTCAACAGCAAAATGTTACTGATCTTGATGCTCCCATTTAACAAAAAAGAAATAACAGTTAAATGGTAATTATGAGCATCATATTCAGAGTCTGAAATGTGAGGCAATGCTAATTTGGGAACTGACCTGAAGCTTCATGTGAGAGATTATTTCCTCTCTCCTTTCAAATGCAATTTAACTTTCTCACACGTATATTTCTCTGGTCCAATTATTGATATATTTATTCCACAACTTACTGTTTGATTTGCATAATCAGATTGTGTTTTCTTAATTGACAAAGTAATGTAAGTAAATGGGAATGGATATTCTTTAATTTCCTTTATATTATACATTTATATACTGATTGGGCATTTAAGCATCTGCTATTCTGGGTCCATTTCAAAGTAGACACATTTTAAAAAGTGTATTAACAAGTACCTAGTTCTGATGAAAGCAGTGTTAAAAAATCACCTGTTTAAAATCTAATGTATTTAGCTGTTGTTTTTTTGTGTAGATTTGGTATCCCCTGTGTTTATGTGAAAGCATTCAGCTTCACATCCAGAATTTTATTTTATTGTTACAAAAAGATGCTTAATTAATTAATTTCTTGCTATGGGACCAAGTAGAACCAAAACCACAAACCTAGCAAAAATCTTGTGAGCCTTCAGAGCATGGAGAGAATATGTGTGAAGATATGTTTTATGAATGCTCTCATGGGACACATTCAGATTCCTCCAGGTAGTTTAGATGCTAAGTGAATTTTTGTTAGATTGATATTTATGTCGTAAAACTAGGTTAAACAATTTATACCACAGTACTTCACTTAGGCCAAAGCATTAGGATAGATTCATGTTGTTACTAGTGCATTGTACCATTAGATTATGAAGATTGTACATTTATTAAAGGGGCTTGAGATATCAAGAATTATATATATTGGGAAACTTGTTTACATTGGGGCTCCATCTTAACTAATGTTATGCTTTACTGTTTTTCAATCAAATTTGAGGCTCAGCTGTTTCTTTTAGGCAAATGGTACTTGTCTGACTGCACCACTCCATCACTGGATTATTTTAAATAAGAATACTTAAGTAAATAGTGCTGAAAAATAGATGTGGTAAGTCATACTTCTTTTTTTCAAGGATGAAGTATTAAATCTGGCAGACAGCTGATTTCACATCTGTGTGTGCCAGTTTTCTATCTATCAGTAGTTCAGTGGTGTTTCTGTGATGAAGAGAACTTAACATTACCAACTAGCAGTTTGTGACATTTATTTATGAGTAACTTTTGTATAACTATTTTTCATTTTACTGTGGGAAGGTGGATCTTAACTTTTTCACTGTCTCTTGCAAGTTATTCAGTATGATACTCGCAGTGAGAAGAAGAATCTCCTCAGTTTCAAATTTTCAGTCATTTACCCCTTAGTTCCATTTTGTATATAACTTAATGGAGGCCAATAACACTGTGAAAATCACAAAATTTCTGTGATTATCACCTCCAAATTCATGCCGGTCCTGCAGGTAACCTCACTAAGAGGCTGTTCAAGGGGTCAGTACATGGAGTACGGTGCAGTTATGTAAAAGCAAACTGCATGAGCTTTTTGTGACTGAAGCAGATTTTCTCCCACTTAAATATTTGGGCAGAAAAGCAAGTAGGGTGGCAGTTTCTTGGTGTTGTCTCTGAACACGGGATGATATATCTTATAAGAGAGACTGCTCAGTTAACCTGTGATTTTACATTTTTTTTTCCCACTATCTTGTTAGGGAGTAGAGAAAACGTTTTGTTATTCTAAGATTGAAAGGGATGTTCTCAGTTACAACAGAAATTTTACTTAATGATTTTGGAAAACAAAACAACACGAAACCAATAGTGACAAACTGATTTTGCTGCAAACTCGGTTGACTAATCTGAGAATTTTCAGGCACGTAATAGGGACTAGTGTCTTTTAATAGCCTTGAAAGTGATGTGTAATTATTTTGATCTTGCGTTTGACACAACAAAGCATTTTATTTCCAAAACGCAATAACATTCAGATGGAGCTAGCAGCAGTATCCTGCCCCTAGGCTGGGCTTGTCCATGACTGTTTGTTCCAATTATGATAATATCAATGATTTTTACTTAATTAGTAGAGTATATTATGCATGAATTTCAGCTTGAGAGTTTTATGAGTACATTAATAACAATGTCTTAAATACTTATGTGGTTTACACTGAGGTTCTAATTTCAATGATTTTTAAGAATTGGACAAAAGCATCTCATAGGAATTTTGAGTTTTTGCACTTCATGTTCCCCAAAGTTTCTAAGCAACGTATCTTGATGTATGGTGCTTAGCATTTACCACTATGGCATAGTGCAGGTTGACAATTCACACACTTTTTATTTAAACCTTGGGATTCTTTTTGATAGTTTTGCTCTGTATATAGACTCCCTGTCGTGCAGATCTGGACTTCCTTGTAGCTAACTATTGAAGAAATCACCAGACCATGGCAAAAGGGCTAAGGAAGAGAAGGTCAGAACGCTGACAGGAAATATTGGCTTGCTGCTGTAATATAAAAGGTGGTTGGCTGCAAACAAGTATCCATAGCTGTGTACGTGACAGATTCTAATAAATAAAGAGAAGACTACTCACATGGTTAAAGAGAAATTATAACTTTAAATCTGTTGTTTCAGCTTTGCTTTTGGCTACTTAAGGCTAAATTTTTGAGCGTTTCTGAAAAAAAATCAGTGTTTTTTAGTTGCTGAATTCTACTGCATTTCCATTTTAGCTTCATGCAATATTTTTGGACTCTGAGCTCCTCAATTTTTCATCTTTTTTGTCAAAAGATCTCCTGATCTTATTAATGTTCATTTTGTTGCAACTGGAATTTTGGATTGTTTCTGCTTTTGAATATTTGCCATTCAATAAAAAAAAATTTCCAGATGTGTCCAATTTCAGTTGTTCCAGTATAGGGGATCTGGACAGGTGTGGAGTCTCACTGTGCCAGAGCAAGTGATGAGCTCACAGCTGAAGTTAGCAGCTGTTTTACAGAAAATGGCAAACTTTTTTTTTTTCTGTTAAACCAACTGGAGAATTTCTGTTACCCCAAATAAATCTTTATTTTCTATTGCAAAAGCTAGAATTAAGTACTGTTATCATTTTGAGTTCAGGTCTGACTCCCACAGTGAGCCCTCTGTGCCTTTGGGATAGTCATGGCAGTAGTCACGTTTATGAATCCAGTAAGATGGAAACGTAAGATGGAAACTCATCCATGGACTTCTGAGAGTGTTCAAGCACATTTTAGTCCATTCACTCTTAAAGAGTTTCTGTACCTTATTTTTGGTGACAAAGGCTATGCAGATTATTTTTTTTAATTGTTTGGTGTTTCACACTATATTTGTATGTCTTGTGTATTTGCTCACTCACTGGAAGATCGCATCCTTTAATGGAGAGCAGAGGTTACATGGTAGCTGTTCTCATAGGCATGCAGATATACTTAGCAATGTCCTTAGGTCTCAAAAGTCATCGTAGACAGGTCAAGACAGAAAACCTTAGAGAGGATAGCTCAGGGCTCGTATAAGCAAGTTTGTTCCCTCCAGCATGTACTGACAAGGGAATCCATAGCGGCTTCCTTCTCTGCACAATAGAAATGGCTTGTATGGCATGTCAGGCCTTGAACTATGGTCTATACCTGTTGGGAGACATTACACATTAGAGTTTACTGCTATAACCTCCTCAAGTAATCACTTAGCATGTGAGATCACTGCACATTTGGGACTGGACCAGTTCAAAGCTTAAGTTATATATCAGTCCTTTCATGTTTGAGGGCCCTATTATTGGGATTTCTGCAGTGAGTCTTTGCAGCAATGAATGCTAGCTGTGTACTGAACTGCATTAGTACAACTAGCAGGTTTTGAAGAAGGTAATTATTCACCTTTTTTCAGCACTTGAGATGTTGTAATTGTGCCCAGTTCTACACCCTGCCCCACCATAAGACACAGGCAAGTAGGAGTGTGTCCCCAGTACAGCCAAAATAAGGCCATAGGAGGACATAGTGCACAAGGAGACACTGAGGAGACCTGCATTTGCTCAGCCTGAAAAAGAGAAAGTTAAGAAAAGAGTAGTGCTAAATGCTGTTCTCAGCTGCTTAATGGTCATTTTAGAGAAGATGGAGCCAGAAATCTAATGCAGCCAGACAACATGCAGAGTGAAAGGACAAGAGGAAATTTGTAGATTTTGCAGCAAGGAAAACTGCAATTAGACAAAAGGTAAAACCTATTCATGCTGAAGGTGATCAAACACCACAACAGCTGGCCAGAGAGATTGTTGGTTCTCCTTCCTAGTGGGTTTTCGAAACTGGAGTGGACAAAGCCCTGAGCAACCAAATGTCACTTTGCAATTTACAGTCTTCAGGGCTAGACTCAAGACATCTCTTCCAACTTGTATTGTTCTAAGTCAATATATGTTACTGAGTTTGCATGAAGGACATCATTCAGCGGGCTTGGCAGGCAAGCTCTCTCTTAACCTGACATGATGACTTCTTGATAACTTCTTGATGACTTCATCTCTTTTCATATTAAACTCAGTTTTACCCCTTGTAATGGTTACATCACGGTTTTTCACACCTTCTGTACACCCTTGGTATTTCAAATGACCTCCTTAAATCTGTTTGCCAGCTACCCACCCCCTTCAGGTCTTTTTGAAATCTGATTTCAATATGAGAGATAAGAATGAGAAAGGTGAGAAAAAATCAATTTAACCTTCACAGTATTAGAGTATTAGAGTTTTATAGAGTTTATATAGAGTTTTCCTTAGTCTGTAACTGTGCTGTCCCATCCTATATTTTTTGCTATCTTTCTATCAGGTTCTTTGTTATATCACATTCAGCTTGGATTTGTACCATTTTTACTTGTTCTTCGGAGACTCTGAAATTTTTGGCAAGATCTCATAAAGTGAGAAAAGTAAAAGAAGAGGAGAGGAAAAGACAGAAAAGGAGGAATGGTGATAGATTGTGTAGTAATTTTTTGCATTTGTATGCTGTTGAGGTTTGACCTCGTATCCACCGTAATCTGCTGAGACTTGAATTGATTCCAGAGGGGTTTTGAAGCAAGCCTGAGGTGCAGAATGTCTTCAGTTGGTGTTTCACAGAACTCTCATGGGTCCACACTCGCAGTTTTTTTGGTTTCCTCTACTTGGTGCTTTTCATAAAGATGCAACACTGTGATCAGTAAGTTGGTGAGTTTTTTTCCCTCAGCTTTGAGGAAGATGACTGACTTTAAACACAGAGTGTCAAATACTGGAAAATGGGTATGAAAATGAGAAAAGCATGTAGATTTGCCTTTCATAAGCACATCTCAGGATTTTTTTTGGACTTATTCAGAATATTTGAACTCTTCAATACTGTGCCTTTGAAAAGTGTCAGAAGTGTGCTAAAGCACATACATTTTATTACCATGTTTATAGCTGCTCCTCTAAAAACAAAGTATTAGTGTTCAGATCACCAAGAGAAACATTAGCGTGTATTTTTTTTTTCCTTGAGTGGTTTATATTTTATCACTACAGTTACATTTGTTTTTCTATGAAAATATTTGAGTGCCTGGTCTCATTGTTCTTTTCTGAAATCTCTTCTGACTTGGTTAATGCACATGTAATGTATAAACTCCATATGGAGGAGGATCTGATATGCAAGTACTGTGAATAGGTTCTGGCATTGCTTTGAGCATAAACTTTATATTTTTTTATCTGGAGAAAATAATGGGCTTTTAGTGCTTGCTTCATACATTTGGCTGAATGTCAGTTCATTTGCTCAAAATGATACAAAATCAGCTGTCAGGTTGGTTGATTTTTCTTTGGCTTTCAGCTCAATCTATTTTAATAATGGCTATTCTATACTCTATTTTTACAATTTAAACTTCTTTCAGTCTCTTCTCTTCCCAGGGCAACTCATTTCCCTTGCTCTCTTTCCCAATATAGCCCAGCTGCTATTCTCTCATAGGCAGCTATTTTTCTTCTATTATATTATTGTTTCTCCAAAACTCTAGTACGTATTTGTTTCCCTCTTCCCCGGCCCCCAAGACCTGATCATGAGCAGTAAAAGGCCCTTTTTTTTATGAATACTCCAGTTAAAAGAAAAGATTAAAGAAAGCTGTTCCCTATGGCAGAAGTTGCAAACTTGGGGAAATCTCCTCTGGGAGTCGGCAGTGAGAAGCAGGCAGGTGCTCAGGAAAGCAGGCTTTTACACTCAACAAGAACTGCTTGTAGAAATGGTTCCAGAGGGATTAAATGCATTTCTTGGCCACAGCTGTTACAAACTGTTGCTGTTATGCCCTTTTTCAAAAAGTTCTACATGATGAATCGACTCCTGGTAGTTATTGTTACATTTAAATACAACTTTTTTTTTTTTTGCAAATAAAAAAAAGGAGATCGAGAGATATATATGTGTGTGAATGTATATATGTATAATTCCATACATTTCTTTTGATTACATAACTCAAGTGAAACTTTTTAATTCTTCTGTGACTGTTGAGGGGCAAGAGCCCTTATAGTGTTTGAGTCCAAATGTATGTAGATTCTGTTCTTTTAGCACTATTTACCAGCACTCCAAATACTTTAAGAAATAAATCGGTTATAGTGTTGTTTTGATTATTTTTGCCACTCCGTAGTTTCAAACAAAAAGTTTTAAGGAGAGTCTGGAACACTTTGTGGATTTCACTTGGTTTACATGGATTACATGGATTGTGTGAGCAGGGCCCTTACTGCAAAGTTAGACCAATAAAGTATCCTTTAGTATTATAATTCCATTTTATGACAGCAAGTACTGAAGGTGCCTCTATCACATCCATGTCTGTAAGGATAAAGTGAGATGTGTTTTCATGCTAGAAAATAGCGATGCCCAAAATTAGGCCAGTGACACTCTTACAAGTATAAAAGTTAGCAGTAGTGTAACAGTGGAAGAGTTCAGGTGGTTTACTGTGTTCAGTGTGGAGCACTTTAAGACATGGCTAAGTTGTAGAGTCCAGAGGAGGACAGTGAAGATGAGATGGCTATTAGAAACCACAGCTGGAAAAAGTGAATGAACGAGGCTTAGAATAGTAAAACTAGACTGGAAGAAAACAATGAGGATCTGAAATAGAATCTTTTTTCTAAGTACATTAGAGATTTTATTTTTCACGTACGTAGTGAAAACCAATGCTTGTTGGTACTGTATAAGAAGAAATCTCTCCAACTGCAAAGATAATTTAGCAACAAGGGTAATTTACCTGAAGGCAGTTGCATTCCCTGTCATCAGAAGTTTCGGGGGAACATTTTAGAAAAAAAAAATATAGGGAATGCCCTGGTGTACTTTGCAGAAAGTTGGACTAGATGGGTTTTGTAGGTGTCTCTCAGTCACTTACCTATATGCATGACGGAACACAGAGTGGGAGATGTCAAGAGGATTTGCTCTGGCTTCATTGTGAAACAAAGAGAATGATTGTGAAGGAGAGATTCTTGGCAGACATGAGAAAAAACTGCAGTGTATCCTATAGATTTATCACATCAGTGTTTCACCTGATGGTATTGTGCAACAGTGAGATATTAACAAGAGGAAAAGACACAGATAAGAGCAAAATGTGTAGGAGAAAAAAAAAATAGGCATGAAAACAGAGAATAAAAAACAGTTCATAGTACAGTTGGCTTTTATCGCCATTATTATAGCCGTGTTTAGATACAAATATTAGACTAAAATCCTGAAAATGATTAGAAGTCTTACAGCTGGCCTTGAATTAGGGCTTGCTTTTCGGCTGCCCGAAATCTCAATATCCTGCATAGCTACTCTGTTTCTTTAATTGTTGCAGAGTTCCATTTCACCATCAGCAGTAAAATGATATAAAAAGACACTGATGAAACAGTGTGCAAAGCTGTTGTATTTCTTGCCACTGGAACCCGTGAAGTGAAAATCTTTTAAGTATTACCTGCTAAATTTCCTTACTGGAATTGATCTATTTTTTCACTGCATTTAAAAATATATATATATTTAATATATATATATATATTTAATTATATATATATAATTATTTTGCTAAAATGAAAGGAGTAAAAAAAGAAATCTGAGAATTGTTTTCTGTGAGGCCACCAATATTGTGCTTGTAGTTAAATTTAAAATCCTATAGAGAAGGGTGGCTGCAGATGGCCTCTGGTACGGTTGGGCAGAAAGACAGAAAAGGCTTACGGATCTGAAGCAGGGATATAACACTGGATGTGTGCTGTTATTCAAGGGGCAGTCATAAGGGCTGAGAGCTTCTATTTTCTGAACGTGATGCTGAGGGGGCAGATTATCCCCAGTACTGCTTCTGACCTTTGCATGAGTTCTTGTCATACTATCACTTCTATATATCTAGGTCAAAACTCATCCAGGTCAGACTCCATAATCTAGGTAAGCCCCATTGAGAGTATAGTGCACTTCAAAGCGTAGTTAAGTAGGAAAAAATATTTCCTTTAAACAGATTTCAAACACTACTAATACTGTTTTGGTTTAGTCTTACTACGTTACATAATTTGCATGAACACTTTAAATAGTAATTTATTCATAATATCTGTTTTGTGTCTTTCTTTTGGCTCATATATTGTTTTCTTTATCGTAGCCCTTTATAGTGGATTTTACTGTATTTACACCAACTGTACCTAAAAAGATATTCACAAAGCTGGGGAAGGTGAAAATGTTTAGTGGAATAGTTTATCTTCACTCTAATTTAAAACTGAATGTTGAACTCAGCTGTTTTGAGAATGAATATTGTCTTTTGCATGACTGGGTTTATTAGTTTTATTTTCACTTATTACTTATGTTAGACAAGAAAAACTATCAACATAAAATAAAATTCATATTATTTGGGGAAAAGAAAGAGCTCATGTCTCTGTGATAAATTTGTTTCTTCAAAAGATCCTCCTTGTGACCTATTTTGTCAGCAAGTTCTTGTATCTGGGAAGATTGTTTCTGTTGGCTAGCCAATTTCAAAATGATAGAGTGAGATTAATATGAATACGATATTTCCTTGTTCTATTGATTTATGGGGCCCCAAATCTCCACTCACTCACCTATCTTACTTCTGAGAACAACGACAAAAGTGTCTCACAGGTATGAGTGTTTGCAAGAATGAGCATCTTTAAGTGAAGCTGATTAGCAATGTGTTAAAAAGAATATCTACTGTGAACGCATCAACAGAATACTTTAGATGAATCAGATATCTAGAGGCATGATCCAGTAATAGGGAATAGTAGAAAGAGAGGTTTAAGAAATATTCTTTTCTGAAATGCAGTAACAGATCATGTCCCTCGCTCTATTCTATTACAATGTGCAGTAGCTTAAGCATTTTCACGTTAGACTTCATTTCACCCACTGTGGGCATACAGAAGTTGCCTGAGGCTGAGATTTCATGACTCCCTTGAGCTGATCCATGGTCTGGTGGCTCCTGGAAACAACAGCCTTGGTCTGCCTCATTTTGTGCCAAGATTCCTCCCTTGTGCCACACATTAGCAGCAGGATGATTGCCAGGTGACTTCAGGCAGGGGACTGGTCTTATTAATACTTCATTTTATTATTTTGCTTCTTTATGAAGTAAACAGGTTATGTATAGGCTGACAGCATTCTCCCACTGCAAATGGTAATGCTGCATGGTGGGCTACTGCACAAGGGGGTCTGATCAGCAGATAGAGACATTATTCTTTTCCTCTGGTGAGAATACACCTGAATATACTACATTTGGTGTCTGGGGGTCCCTGCTTCAGGAAACACAGTGAGACATTGGAGTGACCTAGCAGAGGGTCCTCAGGTCAGGTGGACTTGACCTACAAAGAAAATACTTGAAGCTGGGCTGATTTATTCCACTAAAGTAGAGATCCACTAGCAGCCTACGTATGTCTGAAGAATTACAGAAATGATGGAGCCAGGGTCTTTTTGGCAGTCGTATAAAAAGGAAAAGAGACCACAAACAACAGGTTGAGAGATAGGGTAGGACTGTAGAAGGCTGAAGCAGCACTGAAGTAGGTTGCCCGCTCCATTCCTGGTGATTTCCAGGTGGTGGCTCTCAAAGCCCCATCTGAGCTGAACTTGAGTGGGAGCAGCCTTATTTCAGCAGAAGGCTGAGCTAGGAGATCTCAAGAGCTTACTTCAGTGAACGCTTCTGCCTTGCCATGAATATTACTCTGAAGACAGAGCCTATGCCTAAGACCTGTCACAATGCACAAAAAAAGAAGTGTGCACTTACAAAAAGTGATTTACCTTATCCTAATATAGATTTCCACTAATTAATAAATCTTTAAATATTAATTTATATTTGAAACATGAATGAGAGCATGATGGGTGATCTGCCCAGTCTTAGGTCACATGCATCTCAGCCTCAGTACTGTCATTTCACCTGATGGAGTAGTAAGTTTTTACACTGTTGTTTTGTCCTTGGTTGCTGCCATCCCAGAGCTGAAATTTAAATTAGATTGAAAAGAAAAATTCTAAATTAATTCAGGTATTTAGTACTTAGCTGTCTTCCTGAGAGAGCTTTTCTACCAAGATGCAGCAATTTCCTTCCAGAAGAAAAAAAAAAAAGTTGAAATAAGCTTCAATACCCAGCTTTTTCACAAGATTTTAAGATGTCTGTATTTATGAAAAATGTAAATGTAGAAATATCTGAGTGTGATATTCAGATAGGCTTGGAAATGTATGGCATGCAATCTTTCAACAATTACCAGAGGACGTGTGGATCTAAATAGACTTAATTATTTCCCACATCATATGGAAAGGGAAGAGGCACCAAGCCTGCCCGTAAACTCAGGACCTTAAGCAAACACCTGGAAGAAAGCCAAAATGAGTGGCTGTCCATCAGCGGTTGTGCGGAGAGCTGGCAATCTTCTGGGCGACTTCCTGGCACCAGTCTTATCAGTAAGCCTTATTTTGAGTTAGGCTATTGTGCTGCAGATTTACAACAGTGCTGTGGTGTATTAAGGTCCTTGAAAGCCTCTAGAGGAGGGCACCAAAGCTGATAGAAGGGCTGGGGCAAGCTGAGGACATGAGGGCTGTCTAAGAGAAGCGCAGGCCAAGAGGTGACCTCATTGCTCTCTGCAGCTCCTGAGGAAGGGAAGCAGAGGGAGGTGCAGAGGTCTCTGATCCTGGGAACTGATGGCAGGATGGGAATGGCACAGGGGAGGGTCAGAATGGGCACTGGGAAACCTTTCTGTATAGTTAGACATTGGAACAGGCTTCCTAGAGAGGTATTTGATGCTCCGTGCCTGTCAGTATGCAAGAGGCATATGCATAATGTTAACGCACTTCAACTTTTGCTTAACCCTGAACAGGTCAGACAGTTGGAATAGATGATATATGATAGTTGAAACGGATGACCTTTCCGACTGAACTGTTCTGTTTGGGTATTGGCGCTGAGGTACGCTGATGGGGAGAAGAGGGAAGCTATTAATTTGTGCTGTTGAGTGGGGACCTTTGGAAAATGGTGTTGAGGGCTGCAAAAAATGTCAGGCAGTCTCTTTGGGCTGTAGCAAACCAGTGAAGCAGTTGTTAGCAGGACGTAGAGGATCAGCAAAAAGCCACGAGTTCAGAAACTGAGTTCCAGCTTGTTCTTCCTTATCAATCAGGACAATAAAGTGCAGACAGACAGGCAGCCCCTCTCCGTCCAACCTCAGAAAGTCTTTGAATTAAAAGTGAAAAAAAATCTCTGTGCTGTTTCCTCTGCATCACTCCAGATTGCGACAAGTACATTTTTCATCCAGCAGTGGAAGAAAAAGCCTTGTGCTATCTGCCACTAAACTTTTTTTGCTTTTGCCAGTGGGTTTTCCCAAGACAGCCATTGGGGTGCTGTTTGCAGTTTGTCACTGCTGCTTGATCTGTCAGAAGACCAGTCAACAGCATGTTTCACAGTGCCAGCCTGAATCAAAATTAATTCCTCTTTTCTTTCATGCAACTTTATCATGTTTTAAAAACTGTGCTCTGCCTAACAACAGTAGTAGAGTTGCCTGAATAAACATTACTTTTCTCATTGCTTCCCATCATGTACACTACAACCTCTGACAGTATTAAAAAGCAACAACTATCATTTTTTAAAACACGTGAAAGATATAGGGTCATGTACCTTTACAACAGTGGGTTATTTTGTTATAGACTCTTATCTGTACGGAGAAAAAACTTCTAAATAACTGGCAAGGTCACAGTGGCACTGTAAAGGTCAAATCATCTCAGTGTATGCATTTCATATTCTATGTTTCTGGGTTTTTTTGTGATTTTTTTTTTCTTAAAATCAAAATCACAGTTAAAGTATGGTCTCCCATTTGGCATTCAAGGACAGAAAAAAGTATCAGCAGGCTTTGAGTTAAGGGATTTGCATATAACCAGGAGCACTGAACTGTTGGGTTTTTTTGTTCTTAATTTATATTAAAATATACACATACTTGTGTGTGTGCCTGTGTATGTGTATATTTGCTTCAGAATACTTTTTTGCTGTTGGAGTTATCACTTTTCATCTGAGTGTTAAGATGGAGATTCCAGGTAGTTGTGACTGTGAAATATACTGCACTGCTTTGAAGTAAGACTTTTTCCAGCTTTATCAGAATTATCTACCAGCTTGATTGCAGTCCCTGTGATTTCATTTGATTCTGTTGCTTGGGTTCTAAATAACAGCTTTGTTCTGCAGCTTAATGCTAACACCTGACAAAACTCAATCTTATGCAAAGAATGCTTAAAGTGTTTCCTTTGTATGTGCACATATTTGTACATTCTGTAATGTAATTTTTAAGACAGCTTCCAAATAGTTATGTGTAAAGAAAATGATAATTGTACATTTAGAGACTGCGTGTTTATTATAACAAAGCTGTACTTCCCTCTTTTCTACACTCGAACATTTTGTGTAATATCACAGCACTTTTACGTTGACTATTTGACTTACTAATTTGCCTGGAAGGACTTGGAAGTCTTTTATGAGAAAGGAATATAATAACTTTGTTGCTTTTACTGTGTACTGCCTCCAATGATAAAATATTAAGAGGCTTAATCTCTATTCGAGTGGCTGCTGTCACTGATCGACAGCTACAAATACAAAAAAGAACCAAAAAGTTCTGCTACCTGCATTTGATTGGAATATGTGGAGGTGCTGGTTACAATAATAAAACTAGAGACTTTTATAGTTCTGTTTAGAAAATGTTTTTTGCAAAAACTCTCTTTTAAAAGTTATGTTGCAACTGTTAAAGAAATAGTTGCTGAAAATGGAATTGCATTTTCCATGCTAAATCTGAGTTCCATAAGGTTTGTTTTATTTGGATGTAGTTACGACTTCATAACTCTACACCACACAGATCTTAAAAACAAGAAATCATAATTTTTCTCTTTTTCTTTTCAGAGTCACAGTGTACACTCTGTGGGGAGCCTGAAGGTGAGCATATTTTCCTCTTCATATTTTTCAAAGCAACAAGTGGTGAACGCTTGACTCAAATGACAGAAGTGCGAGAGATTGGAAATGGTATCAGAAATGATGAGAATGAACGAAAGACATTCTTCCCTATGTTAGATGGCAAAAATGAATCAAATTAAGCTGAGTAAAGCACGGTATGTGCTCCAGGCAGGAAATATCTTAAAGGACAACTATTCCATTAGAGCAAAAATGGAAATATCTACTTCTTATTCTTTTGTGTGTTTGTCAAACTGATTTGGGGTAAGAGACAGTGTGAAGAGACATCTAAGGACATCACTTTGCAGATGGAAAACAAAAGTATTGGAAATAAAAGGGAAATAAGAAAATGTTTTTATATTTGATGTGATTTACAGAGAACAGAGAGGCTAACGCATTTTAGCAGGTGAAGCGAATAAATATTGCTTTTGAAATAAGGATAATTAAGCAATAACTGTTATGCAGTGCAAATATATGCCCAAGTGAGGATTTTTGGTGGTTGTTATTTTTTCCCCAAGTGATTAACTAAATGCCATGGTGAGACCCACAGTTTACCTAAATAAACACTGCAGTAACAAGACTGTGATTTTTGAGGCAGGTCATTACTTTAGCAAATCCTTCTCTCCCTTTTTCTTTCTTCTCTCTTTCTCCTTTACACACATATTGGTGCTGTTTTAAGAAAACGTCAAAAAAGTTAACCTTAGTTTCAGATCAACCATCTGGAGTCCTTCTAAGAAAAGCAGTCCAAAATAGCAAATGTAACTGCTGAAGCAAAGTATGTTCTTCAAAAACAATTATAGATTGTGTTCTTCTCAAAGAGGTTCAGCTTTATGTCTTGAAAAGTTTCTGAAAAACTATTCAAGCTTTTAATTTTCATATATTTAGGGGGGAGAAGTTAACGAGATGAAGTCTGAAAATGAAAGACTTTGAGCCCTTGCAGCTAGTGATATAACTCAGTAAATTTACCATCCATTATCTGCTGGGAAAAAAAAATGTTTTAGATTTTCTTTGGACTTTGCATTCCTTTTATAAATTGCCATTTCTTGTTTAGTTTGTTTTCACTGTGTTGTATTTGATATATTCATAATACCACAGATACATACATGGGAAGGGAAAATAAGGCAGATGTTTATTTGCCTTTTATGAGATATACCTTTCATAATAAGGTTGTCTAACTCAGAAGTTATACTCTAGATTAGTTCTCTTTTATTGCATACTATGCCTGCTGTATAATTCTCCTTTCTTTTTGTTACTGTTCTTTCGTACTACTTCCGCATTTCAAACTTTATGTATAAGGATGGTTTAAAAAGGGAATTAAAATAAAATAAAACAAAGCAGTAGTAAAAATATTTAATGTGTATGCAGCTAAAACCATATAATAAAAAGATAATGATATGCATTGCTGTATGAATGGTCCTCAGGAACATAATGCTGTTTTCAGTTGTGTAGAAATGAACTTTCCCAAGAATGATGTCTCTTGGATCACTAAATTCTCCACTCAAATACAGCATTACTGTAATGCTACTTATTAATTCTATTAATTCTCCCCTCTTCGCGGGGAGCCCTTTGCAAAGATTTGGCAGTTAGTTCTGTAGTTCAGGAAGCAAGTTTTTTTATCTGCACACACTGCCGCACATCTGCGGGACAATTTAGATGCATATTTTACAGAATAAAAAAGATCTGCTGTGGGAGGGAGATGTTTATTATTGATAATTTACATTTCACATCTCAGTCATTCAAAGGTATTGTCTATGGAACTTGTAGATCCGTAAATACACACGTGTGCTGTGTCTGCCTATGCAACCAATCTAAAGAGAAAGAGTTGGTCAACACTGAGGTCTCTGTTTAAGAGGCTGCCTTTTGTAAGAACTGCAAAGGCTTACATGTTCTGCTTCAGAAATCATGGGTTTGATCTGTGCTTTTTGACAAGGATGTCAGATGCCACACCTGTCAGTGAGAGTTGTTTGAAAACCAAGGAACTTGTCTTGTGATGGGAGGAAACGAAATTTGCAGAAGACAGAGGTAGTGTTCTTGATAAATCCCGTGAGTGCAGCTACTTTGGGTTGCTCTGTCTTCCGGAAGCTTGTAGCAAGGATGAGTTTTCAGGCAGATGACAGCTGTTTCCTTTGCGGAAGTAATCTGCATCGGACAGGTTACATTGTCGTGGTAAACACTGCATTTTGCTCCTGCTCAACTTTGAAGTGAGAATGGCATGTTGTAGACACGTGTGTGACTTGAGTCTTTGTGACAGCCAGCATAGCCTGTTAGAGGGATGGTGTAGTCCTGAGATGTTTCAACACAGTGACGTCCATGAAGCAGACATTGTTTCTCTTCTAACTTATGTCAGTTATTCACAGAAGTTCATGAAAGTGTCATATTAATAAACATAATTTGCTATATTACCAAAACAGCAAAGAAGTTAATTTTGTGGCTGTTAAGATTTCAATAGATCACTCTTATCTTCTCAAAGACTGTGAAAGTGACAGCTTCTCTTCCAGACCTATGTTATTTCCTATGCAACTCCACTAGTGACTTACTGGTTCTATTCATTACTTGGGTTGGTCGTTTTTTTTTGATGTTGTTGTTTTGCTTTGTTTTGTTTTTCCAGTATTTTCTGATTATTCTGTTTATCCCCTTCTGAAAGATAAATAGGCAGTCCTGTACAATACCAGCACTTTTCAGCTTCTTAATAAAAAGTCATGTCTCTGGATTCTTTGTAAAACAAGCTTTATCTGAATACTTAGGTCTGGAAAATGTACTAAAGAGGCTTACCACTGCACAGAGCTGGTTCTAGTTAACTGTTAGAATTAACACAAGTTCCGGTTCTGTCCAGCATTTCTGTCTCAGGAAAAATTATTGATGATTCAGTTTGCCTAAGGAAATCCTTTAGCCACTGGAAGCTAGAAGCTATAGTTTACTGGATTCAGGTGAAACATCATAGTGTGCTCTGCTTCTACTTAGACATTGCTGTCCTATAGGTTAGATATTAGGAGAAAGTTTTTCACCCAGAGGGTGGTGAAGCACTGGAACAGGTTGCCCAAGGAGGTTGTGGATGACTCATCCCTGAATGCATTCAAGGCCAGGCTGGATGTGGCTCTGGGCAGCCTGGTCTAGTGGTTGGCAACCCTGCACATAGAAAGGGGTTGAAACTAGATGATCATTGTGATCCTTTTCAACCCAGGCCATTCTATGATTCTGTGATTCTAAGACTGAGAGAAAATGGAAACATGGTTTTCACCAAGTAGCTGCTGCTGGCAGTCATGGGAGACAGAACACTGAGAACACTGGCCTTTGATCTGACCCTCTGTTGATGTTCTTATGGGCTTGTGTTCTTCTCAGTTTGAGATTAAATAATAGTGGCTCTGTGTGGATTTTTTCTTTATATCCATTGAAGAAACAGAGGCTGTGTTAACTTTGCTGTAAGTATTAAGCTTTCTCTACTGTGAGTGTGATGCTGATAACAATTTCCAATTTATCTAGAAATATTCCGTGATGTAAGTAAACATCTCTGTGTAGAAGTCCTGATACATTATGAGAGTAATAGAATACTCACAGCAATTAGGCAAAGACTGTGGAGTAGATAGTAGGCAGTTCAGCCTATTGTTCACCGTTATCTGGTACCTCTGGATCTTGCAGTGTATGTACAGACTGTAATATGCACTTCTTATTCTACTGCAGATATGATGTGGCAAATGTCCTTTCAATTCCGCAGCATTTAGTAGTCAAGTCTGGCTCTCCAGAAAGATACTGCTGTTCAGAAAGGCTATGAGAAACAGTACTTCTGTACTTTAATGTGATCTGTGCTAACGTTAACAGCATAGAAAGAAGACTCAACTTTCATTATGAACAGTTCAGTCAAGACATCTAATTAAGATAACAGTTAAATAAAAACAAAATATGAATATTTGCAAGGAATGAGATGGAGATTACAATGCAGTACATTAAAACACCACCTGTGCATATTAGAAGTACCCCAGTATGAAATAACAAGTTGAATCTTTACTGCCCCCACCACGGGGAAAGAACATAGCAAAGAGAGTAGGTGTCTAGGTACATAGTAACCTTGATGAAAATATGTGAGGAGTGGTCTTACGTGAATGAATGTCAAGACGGTTTGCTCTGTGTTATTTAGAGAAGATAACAATCAGAGAAAACAAAATACACCTACTGCACATTCTTGATAAATGATGCGTCCCATTTTTCCATGAGATCAGGCAAACTGTAAGTTCTAGTTCTTTAATATGTCCTGAGCAAGTAAATATTCAAAAGCAGAACAAGTATAGCTCAGAAGGGCAAATGCAGTTGTGGAATTTACTTCCATGATGTGACTTCTGCCACTGACTAATATTAGCTTTGTATGTTTCAGTGAACAGTAAGAATATTCCTATGGATCTGGAATATGGACAAGTCTAATTATTTTCAATAACATTTTTATACAAACAAAATAACAACCACTCTTTTAACAGATAAAGGAGATGGTGCCCCTATGTATAAGCTATTGCTTCATAAACCATTTATTCATTCTTGGTTTTGATTAATTTGTAACTGAATGCCCCGATGGGCCTGGCCTGTTTCGGGAATCCTCATATCCCTTCTGTTTAGGCCTAGTTTACATTTTCAAGCTAAAATGCCCACATTATTTTGTCTATCTCTGAGAAGAAATGAGTTTGTTCAAAATATGTACCAAAGTTACAAGAATGCCAGAGAGTACGTGACTCATTTACCCATACACAATTTTATGTCAATTAAATATGGAAGGCTTTTTAATATAATTAAATGTTAAGGATGCAATTAAGTAATTTTTTTGAAGTAAAAGATTTTTTGAATGTTTCATAATCAAAACAAATGGCACTGTTGAATTGTGTGCATTCACTCAGAAGATGCATGAAATATTCAGCAGAATTTGGGAAATACAAGTACTTTAACTTCTGAATGTAAATAATTGACAGGAACAACGAAAACCTTTTTCTGGAGGAAAATATGACTTTTTAGGATATGTGCATGTAAATGCCAATATTAGAGTGGTGCATTTGCTGCAGGTACTGCCGGCTTTGGTGCCATCTGTACTCTTGGTAATTCTCATAAGTTGGAGTTTGGAGGGAAATAAGTCTTTTTTTTTTTCCTTTTATTAAAATAAAGATGGACTTTTTTAGTAGTTCAGAAAAGTATCCTAAAATTCGTGATATATTTTAATATTGACGGTGCCGCATCTGTGTACTTCTGGCTCCAATAGAAACATTTCCCTTGGTATCTAGTGGAAAACTATTACAGGCATGTTAATAACCCCAGAGAATTTTGCTAATCTTCATTTCACTAATCTCAGCATTCAGTAATCAGCACTGAAAACTGGTAGTTTTACGACTGTTACCAGTGACTTTCAAGAGTCCTGAACTCTTAACTTTTTTATACTTATTCTGTATTTACTACAACAACAATTATCAGTAAGAAAACGTGAATTTTTCTATGGCAGGAAAGTGCATTTCACAACACATAATCCTGACATTTTCAAGGAAACAATAACACGTAATAAAATCTACTTTGCCTAATTTTAATTTTGCTTACTTTCCTACAAGTTATAAAAATAATTCACATTATTTTATCAAATTAGAAAGATTTCTTGTTCTGTATATGTACCACTGAAATAGTTTTATAGAATACTGTTCCTGCTATCGCCCTTTTGACAACTCATAATTTTTACTTGAGGTGATTGACATATTTCAACCTTCATTCTGTCCATTACGAAAGATTTTATGGAAATACAGAGCCAAGGACTTAAAGTGAATTTTGCTTTGATCTGTTTGCATGCCAGCTCCTTGGTCCGCAGGAGCAGTCACGTTCATATGCCTGTGTGAGCTTCTTTGCTAACATTTTAATAACGGGTTCTGGTAAAATCCCTGATGGTATGGAACTTCCTCCTGATCAGAGTATGGCTAATATGTCTGTCTTCTCTTTTTGCTTTTTGGCACTACTCTCAAAGCAAATTGCCTTGACTTTTCAGCTTCATGGAAACCTTTTCAAATTGCGTAGAAATATATTGTTACCATTCTCTATTGTACAGTGCAAAGATATTGAATGTATTTTTTACATTTAGAGCATAAGGAAATATGCAAGTTACGCTAGACATTTTTTACAATAAAATCATCTGCAAAATTTGGAGAATGCATGAATCTAAATATTTTTAAATCTCTCAATAGGCTAAGGGGTCAGATTTTACTGATTAGTTTCCTTAGGATAACAAGGTGTAGTATATTCACAGTATGTATTATTCTGGTGTGTCATGATTGCTAGGAAGTAGGTACAGTATGGTTTTGTTCAAACACTATTGAATAACATTATTGAGAAACACAATGCTATTGTATTTTCGTATCTGCACTTGAGCAGGCAGCAAAAGTTGTTTATAGTGTGTCTGCTACAGAGTTATTTGCAAAGAATGCACACAGTGATTGATTACATTCGAAGTATTTGAAGATTTCAATGTGAACACTTTAGTGTTTATATAGTTTATATTCATATAGTTCACAAACTTGTAAGGTTATATATGGCATTAGTAATACAAATACTTGTCAACAACAAGGAATAAATTTGCACATCTAATTTGCTTGTTCTGAAGTCAGGAATAAGATATTTAAAGGAATAGAGCCTACATAAGCCAGGTGAGAGATAGATAGTCTTTCTTTTTATCTGTTTGCTTTGTGGAACATCTTGTGGTAACTGAAGAGCAAAGTCTAAAAAGAAAAAAAGTTCTTAAAAACAAACAAACCAAAAAAATTATTTAAGAAATGTTTTCCAGGCCTTTATTTGTCATTTATATTTAGTATAAACTAAACTAATTTCTCAGTTTCTCCTTCTCATATGTATGTGAAACAGTTGCACTCAAAACACTGTTGTTGTCCTTGTTTTTTTCATCTACTGTTTCCCTCTCCTGGGTTGTGCAAACTAAAAAAAGCTGATTTAATTTGGACAAATACGATGTAATCCCAAATGCAGACGGTTTTATTTCTACATTCATTTTACAATGTTGTGATTAAAAACCTCAACAAAAACAAACACGAGAATCATCTCATCTTTCCTGCTTCAGTGTGAATGAGTAAATGGAAAGCTCATTTCATGTATGTGTGGGAAGAGCTGGTCTCGAAGCCCATAGTCACTGCACACTGCACACTTTAGGTGCAGCTTTAGTAATGTGAATATTCACTCTGACAACAGCTGCACGTTATTCAGTTCTATAGAGGACAGGATTTAGGCATTTGCTGGAGTAGGAACCAATATAAGCAAGGCTAGTGCAGCCTTAAAGATGCTGGTGTTTTAAATTAACTTTGGAATCTAATTCTATGTGTTTATGAATACATATTTCTTTTCATTGCTTTTATTTTGCTAGATGTTCAGTCTGTTTTTATATTGAATGGCATGTCTTGTTTTGAGTGGTCATTGGTATTTGTCAGATGCGCTTGCTGCATGTTAATTTCTGCAGTAGCATGTTTCTCTTAAGTTATTGTTTTGGAGTGATGATGTATCATAAATAAGAATGTTTATCTCAAATAGTGTGAGCAGTCTGTGCTTGAAGATGGTCTTCTTTCCCTTTACTTCTAATTTTGATGCTCTGCAATGCTTAGAGTTTGTGTATTTAATTGTAGTAGTCCTTTGTCCATATACATAACTGACCTCTTTAATTTGAGCAACAGTGGCTCCTGAATATTGCCTGCAGCTTCTAGCTTCCTTTGTATGTTAGAAAGATCCTTTTGTGCCTGTGTAGGAAAAGCAGTATGATGGATTTTTACCAAAGCATACAGATAATTTTTTAATATTTTAATATTAAAAATATTTTTGAATATTTTAATATTCATTTCTTATTTGTGTCACCAAAGATTTGACTGAGTAAAGTTGAAAGAACAGATCTCATAGGTAAACTTTAGATTCTACACTGCAAACCTGGAGAGGATAGATTGCAAAAGCTGAAGTTCCCTGGCTTTGTGCCTTAGTCCCAAGCTCAGAGAGTGCTCAGATAGGTTATTTTCAGACAGCTGTTTGGTAAGGAAAGCTAGCCCTGCCTTAGCCGGCAGCTCAGTATGTAGGAGCTTGTGCTGCAGCGGAATTGTCAATATATTTGCTGCCTTCTAGTAAAAGGTGAAGCTAACTCTAGCAGTTAAACACCAGAGAGATGCAAAAAGTGCTGTACAAAAATCAGGGGATCTTCTGTATGCAAAAGAAGTTATGGTTAGGAGTAGAAACATAAAACAATCAGTTGCCATAAAGTTTGAAGAGTACGACAGTAACAGAAAATAAAGAAATATTTTCTTCCTACCACCAGGCACCTTGACCTTCAAGACAGTATTTCTAATCCATCTTCTGAACCCATACCCAAATAAATTATATGGTTTTTATTGCACCCATGTATGCATTTCATTCTGACAGAGCAGATCATGAATGATTTTTTACTTTGATTCTGGGTCATCAATCTGCAAAGTTAAGAAACAGTGTGCTAGAAGGAATTCTTTCCCTAAGCCAAAAACTGCATTAATTTAAATGAGACTTCCATGCAGAAGGAATGCTGACTTGTAGAGTGTGTTTGCATAAATCTTAGATAAATTCTGGCAATGTTCCCCTCAATGATGTATGAAAATCCGGAGCTCTTATCCTGTGCAGAGCTACTACTGATATTAGTGGAAGTATTATGTAGACAAAGAGCATGGGCTTTCACAGCAAAGAGCTTCAAGCAGACTGACTTCTGTACTTGCTGATTATTTTCCATCAGCTTTCATCATATGTTTCAGTCACTGGAATGGTCACACACCCTATAAAATATTAAAGCCAACATTTGTCTGTAATAATATGTGACAAAAAATAGCTTTCATTATGTAGTTGGAAATCCTTTTTTGTATCTGCTGATGGAGTCTCCATGAAAACGATGAATCGTGGTGGCAGCAGCTGTGTTAATAACAATTAGCTTGTGCAGTTGAATGTTAGGCAATCTCTTCAGTATTTGTCTCCAAGGCTGGATGTGGCTCTGGGCAGCCTGATCTAGTGGTTGGCAACCCTGCCCACGGCAGGGGGGTTGAAACTAGATGATCACTGTGGTCCTTTTCAACCCAGGCCATTCTATGACTCTATGATTATTCTAAAAAAATATTTCTGTAAAAACTAGATATGGTATTGTTCCAGTTCCTTAAAAACTTGATTTCTAGTTGCATATAGAGGCATCTCTTCAAGGAGTTCCTACCCTCATGCTGGTTTTTCAGCTTTAACTCCGCACAATGAACTGAAACTTGTGTGAATTCTTTTCTCTCAGTGGTAAAACTTAAGAATCATTTTTTTCACTTCTTAGAATGGACTCATTTTTTAATTAGAAACTTCAAGTGTTGCACTCAGTTTCACTAATGTCCATTGTCAGCTTCCTTTGTGAGATAGGCTAATTATTAAAACTTGGAAATCATTTCTCTTTCAGAATATGTAGAGATAGTAAGCTCTTGAGGTGTTTTTTTCAAGTGCTACATTTTTATTATACCATTGCATTTTTTTGCCTGTCGAGTATAACATGTCATTTTCCTTTCCGAAAACAGAACATCTGTTTGCATATCAGATTTCATTCTGAAAAGAAACTTCTTAAAGTGCTTCTCAACTAACGTAAGAGTTAGTGTTGAGGTAGTTCCATCTCAGCAGTCTTCAATGTGCTTTAACAAAGGAATCCAAAAACCGCAACAGAACAATGTTCTTGAAGTAGATTATTGCAAATCATGGATTTCATGAGCTGAAATATGGCTCTAAATTGTTGTCTTCAGATTTGCTGTGTGGTCATGAACTGCAGTGTAGAGATTTTACTTTTACCTTTTCCTCAGTAATCTTCAGCTCATCATGTTGATATAGAAGAAAGTGAATTTCCCTTAACACAAACAAAGAACATGCAAGGGTTTCCCTTTTCCTTTTGATTTCCTTTGTCTTTATTGCATACAATTGCTTTAAAAACAGCTTTGTGCTAGAGGTGCAGATTTTCACTTTCCTGGCTTGTTGAAGCAGCTGATTAAGTAATTGTTTGAGCACTTCAATATTTGCCTTGTATCACAGAAACACAGAGAAGGGAACACAGCACAGAGAAGCTGGAGGATATTCCTGAAGCTAAACCAAAATATTCTGCTTTTTTGGCCTATGCTAACATGCTAGGCACTTTAAGATCAAGGAAAGCCCGTGCAGTTCAAATTCTGCCCTTTTCTTCTGTTTAGCTGAATCTTATTCTTGCTACCATAAGGTTTATGTGTTTGTTATGTTTCCTAGCTAGGCAGCTGCTGAGAGTTTAAACCCAGCCTGGGAGAGGATTTCTTGGAATGATTTATTTCATGTTGTAAAAACGCTCGTAGAAAAGAACATGTTATGACTATTTCTTCCATTAGAATTTCTTTAAGGGCGCCTATTTGTAACTTCAGAATTCTGCTTCTGCTTGATACCAGAGGTGCTCTGGTCTAAAAGCAAGCTCTGCTTTAAACATGGGACTTGCTTATACTTGATATTTCTGAGCGTCTCCATATTGATCTAAAACCTAAAAAATATAACAAGACAAATTATTTCTTTATATGCTAACAAACTAAAAATGGAGGGCTGCTTAGCTTCAACAGTCTTTACTGTAACAGCTACAGACCAGGAGACGCTGCCCAGGGTAAACTCAGTTTTCAAGTCTGCATTGCTAAATGAGCTACAGCAGAACTGAGCGATGGAGGACTTCAGGTAATGAAGGGGTAAAATTCAGTTTAACAAAGGAGATGTCACTGCTGTGGAATAGAAGTGAGGTTTCAGATGATAAGACTTACAGCAGAGCAGAATCATGGAAACAAAAGAACGTCTGAAGTGTCCCCAAAAGGAAAAAGTCTACCTGCGTTTTTTTTAATATGACACTATGTAAGATGTTTTCCTTGCACTGGATTGTGACTTATGTCACCATAAGCTAAAATTGATTTATGTGCAACATGTGAATCTTCGTAGCCCTTATATATCTGCTAGCATTCAGTGCCTTTAACCTGAAAAGGTGAACGGTAAACTCAGATTTCCCATAATCTGAGGAGAAAAGAGCATGATCTCCAGAAACAACACAGTTGAGATTCAACTTCTCATTTTGTGAGGTAATGATTAAATAAAACACAGACCTTGGACGGAGATTAAACACACCTGTTTCTCTTACTGCAGAAACCAGATACAGGAGCAGTACCTAGTAGAAAAACTCAGCTATCAATACGGTGAAAGAGGTAACAGAAGAGGGGCCAAGGCTGATTCCATGATTGGAATTCTTGCTCTATTCTATTGATGCATTTTTTTGCAGCCCTCCAACGGATGACACATTAAACACCCACAGTGAACTTGCCCCATGTTAGCATTTTAATATGGCCATAGAAAATCACATGCAATCTGCTCAGCTACATAAACGCCTTTCTACCACAATTACTTCACAATAGCAAGCTTGGGATTTGAAGTAGGGTGAATGACAAGGCATCCCAAACTAACGTGATGGATGTACTTGAAATGGGAACTTTGCACTGAGTTTATTCTACAAGACAAGCAAGGCTGAGAGCTGTGTGTCTGCATCTGTGCTGTATTTCCAACATTATCCTTCAGAAAGATCAGGCTTTGAAGACATATTATGACTTTTCAAGATCTTGGTTTCTTTGTAGTAGGCTTTAACTAGACATCGACAAATTAATCATTCTGACTCCCAAGGGAAGGAAGAAGGCAATTTGTTACTGCCTCCAAGAATGATGGAGATTACAGGCAGAATTGGAGGATGATATGAAGTGGGACACTAACAAAAGCCGAAACACAATACTAACTGTTTAATTAGCTGCTATCCCAGCTGGCAGATCACAAAGTCTTGTGATCAAAGTACACTTACTGTTTGGGTAGTAGTAACCAGAATTTTGTAGAAAACAAACTATATCTGTAACAAATATGAGATTATACATTAACACATGAAGAGTTGTATCTTCCGTTTAGTATTCAAAAATTACAAACTCTAGAGATATACATTAATTATTTACAATTAAAAAGAGATAGTAAAGTTTCATTTTGTGTTTTTGGACACTGCTGATACATATTTAAGTATAATATAATATTGTATCTAAAGAAAATAAAAGATTACAGTCACTCCTACAAGATATTCAGAATTTCTGTTTTGTCAGTCCAAAATAAATCTTTTTCTAGAGAATAAAGTGGTTCCAACAAAGAACTAAAAAAATCACATATAAATCAGCACTGGGAAGACTTTTAAAATTTAAAAGCTATGTTAGTAAACAGTGCAACTAAACATTGCAATTTATTACTGAAAAATATGTAGCAATCCCCCAAAAAGGATATTTTGTGTTTTTATAGCCTGATTTATTAACAAGAGATCTTTCAGAAAATGTTTGGGTTTCTTGTTTGTTTGTCTGATTGGTTGGTTGTTGGTGTTTCTGGGTTTTTTGTACAAATTAGTAAAAAGTCATTGTCCCATTTAAAGCTCTTATTAATTGACAGAGCATCACGCAGAGCCGTGCAAGTCGGTAGGCTAAAAATGTGACAATACAAAACCAAGACTGAACACATATAGCTAGTTTAAAATACCTTACAAATATGCTCTGATCAGAATGTTTGGTCTGGTTTTGTAGTGGTTGGTTGGCTACTAAACTATAGATTTCAAATAATATCTGAAATGTTTTGGTTGAGTTCACGGAGATCTGCTTAATAAACTGTATGATCTAAAAATTGATCAAATATACAGAGAAGTGAAAGTGACACTATTTAGTAGAAGCAACACTTCAACATAATTTGAAGAAATGAATGATAATTGTTTTCACACTAAAATGTGAGATGCACCAGGGCAATTACAAGAAGTGCCAGGGTCTTCCTCTATTACTGGCTTAGAAACAGATAAATGCACTGTAATATTCACGGCTTTGATGTTCTCTTCAACTCACCATCTCCTCATGGAACATTTTTCACTCTGTGAAAAACATCTCTCCTGTTTCACTGTGAATTTAGAGCCCTAAATTGCCACACCATTCTTCTTTCTGTTTCTTTGCAGCATAATGTATCATGGTCTATCTACTGTTAATATATGCACAATAGATGATTTTGTTTCTTGTTTGAGCAGGCAATACATTCATTAATAAATGCTGCATAATTTATTAGGGAAGTAATATGCAGAGATAAGTTAAGCTTCCTAGCAGTACTGAGCTTTTGCCAAGCTTCTTCTGCTGGCCAATGTTACCGGTGAAATAAAATTGATAACAGCATCTCTCCCCACTCACAGGAAGTAACTATAAATAATCCTAATTTAAAATCGGTGAACCAACGTTTTAGGTTGAACTTCATTTTGAAAGAAAAGGTCAGTTCTGTGGAAAAGAAACCTTTTCATGGAAATGTAAGAATGCAGATGACCGTGTGCTTACCGATGTTTGATGAAATAAGCATTCTCAATAGCTGATTGACAAACTTACTCTCAGAAGTGAGAGACCCTGCAGGCCCTAATCTGCTTAGTTCAGAAAAGGGACTCTGAAGCTGAGAGTCCATCTTCCAGATGAATGCCCTGCTCTGGATTATTGCCTCGTGTGGAACAGGTCTCTTCTGTGACTGCCCTAACCAGTGGAGTATATAATCATTCTTTCTTTGAGACAGATGATGGTTGTTTATCCACAACCATTCAAGAAAAATACATAAACACGTTAACTAAAAATGGTAAAAAAAAAACCAAAAAAAAACCACACACACACCAAAGAAAAACAAAAAAAACCAACTCTGTCAACATCTTGTGACTCCGTTTGTAAGGAATAAAAATGAAACAAAGCAATTGCATGGAGACAAGTACTCTGTTTCAGTGAATAATGATTTGAAGCTATTATTTACATTTTTTCCAATTAAAAAAAATGTTAATGTTCAGATCTAAATCAGATCTAAAGCGTAACATCTTGGTGTATATCCCAGTACATTTAGGAGACATTTGGAGAAAGATGACATTTTGGAGATACCATGGAATGGATTACTAAGGATAGTGCCTCAGTATTTATAAAGGCAATTTTACTGCGTAATATTTGGATTATGTAAAGGAGAAGCTTATTATGTGAGGTATTGATAGGTTTCTGAATTTTATAATACTGAATTCTGCCTGTATGTTTTGGCTTCTCCTCAATGACAGGCAGCTTCCTCTTGTATGTGACGTCGAAGCCACTGTGCATACTGAGGGCTTGAATCTGCAGCCCTGGATAAGGGAATGGCTCCTGAATGCTCACCACACTAGACTTGCCCTGTCCTGCCTTCCTCAGTTCCAGGGGGTAATTTCAGATTGAGGCTAGAACAAGCAGCATTCTACAGTGACTGACTAATCAAAGTCTCACCACTTAACATGTGATTCTGTAGTTTCAATGTGTGTGAGAGAATGAAAGAGAAAATAACAGTCTGTTCTTCAGTATGTTTTGTTTACTCTTAAGTCACTTTGTGCCTCTTGCCATTTTATTGCACTGAAGGGGAAACAGCCTTGATCCTCAGAACACACCTGGATGTTTACATCAAGTAACAAAGGTAAGCTCAAGGGCTGCTGTCTGAATGCAGCTCAAAGCTTCAGAGAGTGGGGTGCTTTTCAGTTTTGTTTTCTATCAGTTAAATAAAAAAAAAAGGTTAATGCAAAGAAGTCAATTTCATAATTAAACATATAGAAGCAATTAAACATAGTCTTGAAACAGAACAGCTGCATTTCTTAGGTAAGCTTGATACCCAAATCAATTTCTGTATTTTCTCTCCTTTTTCAAACTAATGTACAACAGAAGGCTGACAAACCTGAAGCCTACAGATGCTTTCTTCTCTTCCCTCAGTGCTTTCTGTTTATCTTATTTCTACCAAGTGATCACTGTAAAAATTTAAATTAAATGATAGAATGTTAACTCTTACTGACTTGATTACTTTTCTTTTTATTTTTACACAGCTGTATGCTTATGGGCAAAGATAGCTGGATAGGTGTACAGGGAGGAAACTTACCACATAAGAAATATTAAATTAAGACCAATGTATAGTTCCTATCTCTTGTTCAGAAAATGGTTAAATACTTTGAAAAGTAATTCAAATCATTCTCTCCTCCTGCTGCCTCCTCTCCCTAAGTGTCCATGAACTGCAGTCATAACAACACCACCAGTGTCATATGCTTGTAAGTGCGACGCTTGACAGAATTGCCCTGGAGGTTCAATTACTTGGGTGTGTGATGATGAATGAAAATTGCTGCAGTTCTCAGAAGATATGCAACAGCCTGGAAATTGTTTGATCAACTGTGGCATCCCTATTCAAGCTCTGGTGGGACTGGAGCGTTTCAGTAGTTACAGAATATAGGCATGTCAGAATTTTAGCTGTTCCCAAAGCACAGCACTGCTGTGAAGAAGGCAAAAAAAAAGAAAAAAAAGGCTCACTTGAAGAATTACAGCTGGTGAGGTCTGTGTCTGGAATGCATATATAACCCTAAGATAAATATTTCAGTAGCTGAGGATGAGCAGACTACCTATTGACACCTCTGCTAGAGGAAGGTGAAGTTATTTATTCTTGGAGAAAATCCAGAAGTAGAGAGGTAAAAATAACAAAAAAAAAAAAGAAAAGCAAGACAGAGGAAGAAAGTGTCATGGGAGCAGGAAAAATATTGCTGATGTAGCATTATGCAGCAGCTGAGCTTGGGAGTTAGTGAAAAGATTATTATAACCAGACACTTGTGCATTCTGGCTGTCGACCTACTGGCCACCAAGAACTGAAAGCAACCACCAGCAGGGTCTCAGGAGATGTTTCCCAGCACATGACTGTCAAGCCTTGGAGCAAAAACGGTATATGCAATTTTAGATTTAAAATTCAACTATGAAATCGCTGGTTAGCATCATATAGGAAAGATTAGTACATTCTTTATTTAGGTGTCTGCCCAGTAATGCAATTGAGCACGTGCTTTTTCTCCAGAGATCAAGTTTAAACATTCCATTATACTTCAGTAATAAGCAATTTAAGCCTATGCTGACAATTTTTTTGTTGAATTAGGGATATTTGTTTGACAGCTGTGATAAAAGAAAGGTTATTCGTTTTGCAGATCAATAGGACTGCTTCACCTGCCGTTGGATTCCCACTGAAAAGTCAGCATTGGCTAGGCTCATAATCATTAAAGTCAGCCTTAATAGTCAAGAATTTAAGACTGATGACTGCATTAAAGCAAAGAGAAATGGGATGGAAAAGTGGGGGTTCCGGGCTACAAGTGTGAATTTCAAGGGCGCGTGTATGCATCTCATCTGTGCTATATTTGCATAATCAAGTTAATTTTTAAAAATAGAGCCAAAGTAAAAAAAAAAAAAAAAAAAAAAAAGACCTTGAAAAAAAATGTATATCTGAATCTGAGCCTGCTTTCCCTGAGAACACTGCTGCTGTTATTCACTGGCAGTCAAGATGCTTACTTCTATGTTATCAAAGAAGTGCATTTTCTACAAACAGGTATCCCATGATACCTCCAGCGGTTAGCTCAGACATTGTAAACACAGACAATTAAGTTTAATTTGCAGTTGAACAAAGTCTTCTTTCAGGTGTCTTTGTTATTACAAAAAACAGCCAAAGCCTGTTTTTCACGTGAAAGCAGTACAGCCAAAACATATGTATTCAAAATGAGCACTTTCATCATTATAACCAATATGTTTCATATAGTTTATTTATTATTTAGCATAAGACCTCCTTGGTGAGAAGCATGAACAGGTAATGACTTGCCAAACCCTTCCATTTATCTTTAAATGGTAAAGCATTTTACAGTTAATTTTATTTGATATGTCTTGAAACATGGCAGTTGGAGAATATTCTAGTATTTGATAATGTCTGCTTTCCATAAGTGTATGAAATTCTTTTGTGCAATTGGCTGAGTCCATGATTTTCTGTGAATCAGTGAAATGAACATCTAAATGGCCATAAGTGGCCATAGACTTAATTGTTTTAGTGCAAAAAGTGATATTTTAATTTTAGATAGAACCATGTAACAGATTCAACTATTAGATTACTTGAGCTTTGAAGTTATACAAATATTTACATTTTCTTGTAATATAATGGTAAAAATCTGGCAGGAAAAAGTATTTTGTTAATTGTCCTACCTCTTGCTCACATGTGCTTTTTCTCATTAACATACATTTTTGACAAGATTTCTATTTATTTTTTCATCAGTCCAATATCCAAGGAAAACATCATGGAAAAACAAGTGCAAAGGGAAAGGCTGTGGATGGTCACTTCTGTAATGTTAGTTGTGGATTGAGATTTTTGTTGTCTTTTGTTATTTCTTTTTGTTTTCCACTTCGCATTTTTTTACACCCGTTCATTGTGTTGTCTTTGCCCTGTCTTTAGTCACACCAGACAGCTCTTAAAGAAGGGGTTGCCTCTAATGAAAGAGATAAATGCTTTTTTTTTTTTTTTTTAATTTATATTTCAAGTCCCAGACTATAGAATTCCTGGGTAGTAGAACTGAGGAACTTCTTTTATTTTTCTACAGACATTCCTAAACTTTTTTTCCAAAAAGTGCAGTATCTGTTCACTACTCCCCAGTGAGAGAATGAAGAAATGGACCAGCTTGATTTAAAATGCCAAGTATGGCCAGTGACCCATATATGAACCTTAAAATATAATTCCAAATAATATTTTGTTGTTGATGTCTGGAGAAAAGACTGGATAAACATGCAAACCATGAACACCACTGATAATGAGTCCTGGGTGGGCTATATATATCAGCCACACACTGACAGGTAATACTACCTCTCCTCCTGCCTACGCACCCATCCTCTCTCACTGCTGTGGGCTATTCATCATTTGGCAGATACAGTTACGGTCCTTCTTTCTCCCCCAGGCACTTACCCAGCTCTTCTCTCCCTCTCCGTTGTTCCTCAGCAACTTCAGATTTCCTCAGACTCACCTTCAAGCCTCTTCTGTCAAGCCTGCCTACAGCTTGGCTCACGCTTGGCCCCGCTGTGACTTGTTTACTTTGACTTAATTAAAATGCACCCATCCAGAACCCTGGGCACATTACTGACTGCCCGCCTTGAAGAGACTTTAATTTCTGCAGTATTTTCACACTGCCTGGAACAGCCTCAGCCTCCTTCTTCAATTACAACAAGGGACCAAATATTTCTCCTTCAAAACCACCTTTTGAGTCTTTGCTAGGACTTAAGTACCAAACCCTTATTTTTACCTTCTTTAGCCGGGCAGGATTTTGTTTATTTCAATCGATGAAGAAAGTACTGCAGTTAGGACGGTGTAATCCCAGCTCAGCTTTTCAGTCCCTGTTTATCTGTGAATTCTTTTTTCTTCCTGGTGATGTTAAGACTTTTATGTAGCAGGAGAGCAGCCCCATCCTATGAACACTAATTCCTGTGCTGTGCTGAACAAAAGCAGCGTGCTGTCCCCTATTATCTAAGTACTTTCTTGACTGACAGATTTTGCGAGGTGGAAGGCTGCATCTTCCCCTTATAAGTGAGCCAGTGGTTGATTGTGTTCACCCATTAAAAAACAACAAAAAATGCCGTGACCTTCTCATACCCAGAGGTTCAGCTTTATTCTTAAGTGTCAAAAACATCAATAGCACACTGTAAGAAATGAATAATTCAAGCAATTAGCAAGCAGAATAAAAAGAATTTATTAACCTTTTGCATGTGTTTGCTTTTTAAGTAAAAGAGATGTTTTAGTCTTAGTCTTTTAGTCTTTGTTTCTTTCCTTATTTCTCTCTCTGTTTCCAGAGAGTTCTGTCTAGTTCTGTCCTCTTTCTCATTCTCTTTCCCCTCCATTCCCTCTCTACTCCTTCTTTCTGCATATTGCTCATGAATTCTGGAGTTTGTTCAGTTTTGCTTTCTTTCATACCCTTAGCCTTAATATTCTTCCCCTTCTCCCCTCTCACCCCCACACACTTTGTCCATCAACAAAGGTCTGCTCTTCTGATCTTTTGTTTTAGGACATCTAGAAGGTGGGATGAATCTTCATTGATTATAAAAGCAACGACAGAAACAGGTGTCACAGAACACTGCAGATCAGTGTCAGCTCTTGGTCAGAAAACATTCAGAAAGGTTACAAGAATCTTGAGATAACTGAATTCCTGATTTGGATTTTCAAATCAGAAGTGTATTTGGTTAAATATCTTCATTTCTGTCATTAATCTAACTGATTTATGCTTCTGTTTTGTATTTTTTCAAATAACGTCTGCAAAAGTCAACTGTAAAATACTTCATTTTCTTCTGTATTCATGGCTTGAATTTAATGTTTTTCTGTTAGTATACGAAGTATTGTTCTGTCAATTTAACACTAACACAATTCTGTGTTTTTCCCTATGCTTTGATGGTAATTTCAACCCCAAAAAATCAAGCCTAAGGTAACATAATTCCAACTCTAAAGGTGGCTATAAATGCTATAATACCCAGATGAGGAAAGAAAGACACTGCTATACAAATACACATTTTTACTAATGTTTCTTCTGTCATGAAAGACTGTGTAGTATTCTTTTGGGCTTTCTAGGCAGAAATGCTAAAATGTATTTGTTTTCATTTTCATTTCTAAATTTAGAAAGACTTTAATTCATAACAAAATATTTTGTTATCTCCAGCATGCAATGTTCAATATTTTTTCCAGCGGGAGTCATGTTTCTTCTGCTTAGTCAATGATGGCTTCATATTTTGTTTTTGAAATTTGTTGTTGCTTTTTTATTATTATTTTTATAAAAGCCTTTATGGCATTTGAAGCTGATGTCACTGAAAAAAAGTTGTTTTACTTTCTAGTAGGATGGGGTGTATTATATATCTCATTCTTGGGAAAAACTTATAGAAAGCATTAGTTTCCTAAGACAGATAACTAATGTGACTAGATCTACAGATTAAGATCAAAAGAAAACATACTTTCAGCTGTAGAGGTTGTGTTCTTAGAAAAGTTCTATTTGTCAGTGCATCAGTTCTAATATACTTGGATTGGTCTTTTTCTTGTTTTGTAAAGGAGCACAATTTCATTCAAAACATATCTGTCTATTTTAGTACAAATGTTTTCTTTTTGAAATGGAGAGATTCTAAAACTTTGGATTGATCTTTTTCTTAACCTCCAAGAAATTAACATTTTTTTTTACACATTTTCCCATTATTTTGGTACATACATAGAAGAGCGAATTAAATCAATTCCAAAGAAGTTGAAAGAGTTTATTTCAAAGGCAAGAGATACTTGTTGCAAAAACTGTACTGTCCATTTTGGTCTTTGACTTGAGCTGGCTGTCTGCCAGTATGCAACCCTAGCTGCTTCAGACTCTGCTGCAGCAGTAGATTCTGACATTCAAAAATATAGGAGCAAATTCAGTGTACAAAAAAAAAAAAGTATGATTGAAATTGCACAGTATTTCAGATTCTTCTATATATGCTGCCTCATCTTAGATTATATTTACCTTTATCACGTGAACACAGTATTTCATTCCAATCTTACTCTTCTCCATTATCTTTTTATCGACAAAGTCAGCTAAATGTTTAACTGTAGTAACAAAGTGAAAATTTGCCATTTGAATATATTAAGATTTTAAAATGTGGACTGGTTTCATTGTGCATTTAGTTGCTTTTAGCTCTATGAGATTAGTTGAAGTTACTTTGTTTTAATGGCTTCTTCTTGATGGATATAAAGCTGAATGCTAGCATATACACTGATGTACATGGGTAATATTCAAAATCTTCTGTACTGATCAATACTTTTTCCTTGACATTGTACGAGAGTGTTAACTCAGTGTTGTGGAAAAACAGAATATGTGTTGGAATGTAGTCATTTAATTGTGAAAATTAGCTATGATTTACAACATTGGCATCCAGGATCATCTTTAATTTTATTTTCAATTTTGTTATTATTTTTTATTTACCTATTACCAGTGATCAGGTACAATGAGAATTGGAGTAAATCTACATGAACGTTCATTTCAAATGTAGACAAATTCTTGTTTGAATTTTATCTGACAGTGGCGTAATGACAAATGTGACTTCCTTCTCTCATGTTAATAGCTGTCTTATTTACTTGTTTGTTTGTTTGTTTGTTTGTTTGTTTAAAAGGTTGAGTTAGCCTTTTGCAAAATTTATACTTGAAATCCACAGGGGGATGGGGAAGCAGTGTTGTAAAGTAAGAGGCTAGATAGAGACCTCTTACGTGTTTATAAGCAAGAGTCTTATATACAATAAAAATATTAGGTCGATCAGAAACTAACAATATTGTGTTTATTGCCTAAAAGAATTTGCCATTCCAAGAGAAACAATCAAGTTTCCAAGTAAAATAAATCATTTATTTTATATGACATTTAGACATTTTATTACACATTCATGTGAGAAATTATTGTTGTCTCTCTAAGAAATGTTCTGATGATGCAGCTGTACTCAGATGAATGTCTCCACTTGGGATTTTGGTTATCAGTTGAGTTGCCAAGGAGTCAATTCCCAAAGGCTGCCTAATAATATCTGTTCCCAAATCCCAAGTAACCTCAGTGAGGATGCAGACAATAGCACATGAAGAAGAGAAACTTAGTTTTTTTTCTACTAAAAAACGTTAGTTCACACTAAAAGAATAATAAAGGCAGATGATGAATCCTAATTTACATTTTGTCTGTGTGAGAAAGCCTTGTTTGAAATCACAAAGCTCCTTTATATTTTTTTCACCCAAGCACAGTAACAACTTAACTCAGTTCTGCCTCTGAAAGCTCAAGATATTCTTCAGGACTTCGAGGTGTGCAGGTTGTTTATCTCTTCAAATACAGAGCTGTGACTGTGGTAACGATGCAGATTCTGAACCAAGGTAATACTCTTTAAGTAGCACTCCCTTAAGAGTAGCAATATATCTTCAGAAGGATGTAATTTAAAAATGAAATCCCACTTTATTTATATTAAAAGAACTGTCTCTGGTAATTTCCCTGCGAGCGATGATGACCTTTTGGTTGTAGCTACACTAAATCTGCTTTACATAAATTGAAGTGCTTTGAGGATTTTTAAGATTTTATAACTTTTGATGATTTTCGAGAGGTTTTTTTTTCTTTTCATGTTGCATTATATTGTTTAGTTACCAGTATGCCCTATCTTGTCTAAACATCATTGCTTTCTAGTGAATTAAACCATATTTATTCTTATCATAGAATCATAGAATATACCAAGTTGGAAGGGACCCATAAGGATCATAGATGATCTTATAGGTCCTTTCCAACCTTGTGATTCTTTGATTCTATAAAGTCCAACTCCTGGCTCAAGACAGGGCTACCCAAAAATCAGACCATATGTGTGAGAATCCAGGCACTTCTAGAACTCTGTCAAGCTCAATGCCATGACCACTTCCTTAGGGAGGCTGTTCCACGGCCTAACCACCTTCTTGGTGAAGAATCTTTTCTTGATATCCAACCTGACCCCCTCCTCTTGCAGCTTCATGCCACTCCCTCAGATTCTCTCATTGGTCACAAGAGAGAGGAGGTCAGACTTCTTGCAGAAATGTTACAGATATGGACTGGGTATCCACATAATATTTTAGGATAATTAGTATCATGAAAAAACTGTTGTTATTCAGAAGGGATGTAGAAGCATATGGTCGTTTGTAACATACCTCCTTTGTGAGAAAATTGTCCTAGTAATTGTCTCAAGAACTTAGGCAGTGTCAAAGATTAAATCCATAACCTTTTCATATTTTAAAGTGGTGGATGTCACAGTCCATTCAATACTGTGAAGGTTCTCTCCTCTAATACTAGTAGTCTTCCCAGCAGAGTTTTCAAAGGCACAGTTACCATCAAACTCCTCCCAGCAATTAATTGTGCATTTGTTTAAATGCTTACTTTTTGTTGAAGCAGTTGAAAGTCTGGAGCTATTGTTGGCATTTCCAACATAATGCATACATCCCAATTATTCAGATAAATTAAAAGTTCAAGGAGACTTCATCAGCAGTTATTAGTTTAGAAATCTTTGATATTGCTAGTGGCATATATTACTTCCATATACTTGGTTCACGTCTAATGGTCACTATCAAATGACAGATTCAAATAGACGAGATCAAGAGAAATAGTTGAGGAGTAATTTAGTCCATTCTCTGAGTTCTGGAAGGATCAACCACACCTAAACAAGCTGGCATGGGAATATATTTTGTTGTAAAAACTACCTAAGAAATAATTATATGATATTCCTTGTTTCTTCTGACCTTACAAATGAAATCCTTCTGACTACATAGCTTAGAGAGTGTTTTTTGCAAATTGGTTGCATCTTTGTCCTATACTGGCTTCTGTGTAAAACGGATCACCATTTTGTTCATAACACACTTTCGCATGTTGGAAAAATGTTAGGGCATCGCTACTCAAACTTTGCTTTTATAAACCAATCAAATGCTATGGCTTGAGCCTTTTCTTGCAGGTTATACTTTCTTACTCTTTTTCTAATCACTTTTACTGTTCCCTACAATTTTATCTCCATCTTTCTTAAACTGTGGTTGTGAAAAGAGGAACTGCATTACTTGGATCTCACTGGTGCTGCACTGAGCACAATTATTGCATCTTTATCTGCTGGGCTGCTGCTTACCCTGTTATTTTGTATGTTAACGGCTGTATGTTTGATTACTGTTTCCCAAGTGTAACAATTTGTTCTCCCCTCTACTGAATTTCAACTAGCTGCTGAAATTTTCACCCTTAGTCTAAAAATAATTTTTGTTCCAGTCTCCCGTGTGCTGAGAACCTCTCCCCACTTCATTTAATGATCAAATTTGCTCTTGTCTATGCTGGTACTCATGAAACTGATAAAAATGCTTGGTAGATCTCTGCCCTCGCTGTCCCCTTTCTTGTCCCACTTGAACCTCTCTTCCAGTTTGACAGCAAATCATTGATAATTGTTCATTGAGAGCAATTTCTTGACTGGTTGTCCACCCACCCAATGGTGATTACATCTCCTGCCTTAGTTTCTTTGTGAGAATATTATATGGAATAGTGTCAGAAGCTTTAATTAAAAGTCCGGGTATATCATATATGCAACTTCCACTTTGTCTAGTCAGCTTGTCAGAGAAGGAATGTAGACTGGCTGGACATGAATTTTTTTTCTCCATGTATATATGTTGCTTTACTATCTTATCATCTAAAAGCTCACATACAAGATTTTTTAAATTTGTACACTGAATTTATTAAATTGGTGATTTTATGTTAGCCCTGAAAAGTTGTGGGGGTTTTTGTTGATGGTGGGTGGTTGGTTGTTCTTTTCTTCTCCTACAGGTCTGTGATACGTACTTACTAATATTCAGGATTCCAATGGCTGATTTCCTAAAAATTCTGAAGTAAATATTTTCAGTCTCTGCTCCAGTGCGCACATTTGACTGTTCAGTCTTCTTTCACTGTGTGTTCTCCATCACTGCTTTTTTTTTTTTTTTTTTAATGTTTCTTTTAATTCTACTAAGTGGCTTTTCACAACTTGTCTTTTCTGTCAAGATACGGGAAAACGATAGTTAATAGATTATCCTATTTATAATTTGTAATTCAGTCTCCATTCTCTTTTATATTCTTTTGTTTTCATCATTCAGGTAGAGTTATGGATGCTTTATATTGACTTGTTCTAATGAGAACTTTTTTTTCCCCTTTTGCACACCAGCCTTTTTCATCTCTTTTCATAGGAACATAAACTACTCCATTATCCTTAGTGATGAATGGTCGTTATTGTACGTTTCTATGAATCCTGTTCTGCTTTTAGATCATCAAAGAGATCCTGGCTCAGCCAGAAATCTCTCTTAACTTTTCTTTCTCTCTTTCTTTCAGATACACACAATTTGCCTTCGTGCATGCATTTGATAACAAAAGTAAAAACTTATTAATTTTGAAACTATATGGCTCTCAGATTAGTGAAAACACATCTCACATTTTCTGTACTTACTTGGAGATATCTTTGAATAAGTATACTAAGTATATTACTAGGTATTTTCAGAGTAAAATGAAGTAAGACAGAGCCTTTGAAGTGCACATACAAAAATGTACAACTTCTAATGTCAATGATGGGAGCAGAAACAGCAAAGGATTCAGCTTTCAGAAAACCAGGTTGCTTCTATTAGTAGTTGCTTACAGCTGTTCACAAGAAGACAGCTCTTCTGTACTTGATGGTTTGTTCAAGACTATTTCAGGAGCAGCATAGCCAATTAGATGCATTTTTTTCCACAAATGTTAAGGGCAGGTCTCAGCAGGAACTGAAAGATACTGCTTCTCAAAAAACAGATATTGTCAATCACATTATCACTTGCAACCTTCTTTATGCAAGATAGCAGCTTTTGGCAGTTGCAGAGCCTAGGATTCAGCAGGAACCAGCAGCTGGATTGCCTTTCCCAAAGCCTCTGCTTGTGCTGTCGCTCCTAGTTCTTGGTGCCGTTAACCCTGTTTCACAGCACTACCTCTCTACTTCTGCTGCCTTCAGCATCTCTATCTTAGCTTGCTTATGCCAACTTCGATTTTCTTTTCAAGAGGGATTCAAGGTTTTTGAAGTCCATTATCCCTATTTATTTTATTGAGGCTTCCAATTAATTCAAGTAGTAACTATAATAGCTGTTTTTCCAATTAATTTTCTCCCTCTGGATTCTCAATCAATTCCTAGCTATTAATCAAACTTAAATCTAACATAGCTGCTCACTGGATCAATAAAAGAAAAGGCTTGTCTGTCTTCATTTCTTTCATGGATCTCCTATTATGGCAATGAATAAACTTGCTTCTTCCCTCCTTCTGACTTCAGAGGAAGCATGCTTGTTACGTAGTATAACTCTTCTGCCTGCCCTTACAAAACTAATCATAACTTTCAAGTCAATATTGCCATTCTGTGATTTGCCTCAACAAGAAATTATGACAACCATTCTTCTGTAACTTTGGTTATGTAGTAGGAAAGATGGAATGTTCTGTCTTAAGAGAAAATGATTTCACAAATAATTCCAGAGTACAAGTATGTACTAGGCTGTAGTAAAACTGTAAAATACAAGCAGCAACTTGCTTGAGTCAGGAAATAATTTGAAAGCTACAGAGTATGAGCACCAGTTATTTTTTGAGCAGCTGAAGCAGTTTCTTCTCCATAGGAAAAATGTTATCATGCAGAAGCAGACACCAATACACTTTACCTGAGAATTTTTGTCAGACAGTGTTATGTGGATTTCCAGTGCTTTATATAATATCTCAGTGTCTGTTGTGGAGCTGTATGCAAATACATTGAAGTCAGAAAGCAACAACAGAGTATTTTGTGTGAACTTAATCTTTGGCTTTTTTTTTTTTTTTTTTTTTTTTGAGAGCTAATCAGAAAGGTGAGTGACTGTCACTGCTGTGATCAGGTAGCTTTGTTACATTCAGTCTGCACTTCTTTCCACAAGTTACAATGTTTACAATGAATGTGGAAGACAACACAGGTATGTTTCTTTGTAAGAAGGTCTCAATCAGTTGTGATTCAGACAGCATTTAACGTTTACGTACGTATTTGCTTGTAGGAGCCTCTCTGAGTCTTCTCATGTGAATGAGAGAAGTATATACTAGATTACTAAGATTTGTAATCTTACAAATGGATGGGCAATGCTTAATCCAAAGAATTTTCAAAGACGAGGGAATAATAATAGTGGGTTGGCAGCACTGCTTGTGGCAAGGGGGTTGGAACTAGATGATCATTAAGGTTCCTTCCTACCTAAGCCATTCTATGATTCTGTGATCTCAGTGCCTGAAGAAAAGGTGTTTTAACCATTAGAGATCTGCTGAACTACTCTGGGGAAAAAAAAACATCAGGATAACCTCAAACTCTGGGCAAACTTCCTGCACCTTGCAGATTGTAGAAGATACTTTTACCATGCTTTCTACAATGTGTCACAAATGCTGTGTTTCTTTTTTTCTGATATCTACCATGAGGTGATGGGGCTACTGGAACACTGGGCATCCTCAGCCAGGGCAAAGGCAACTGGGAAGGCTGATGTGAGTATCAGACAGGCTACATAAAAGTAAATTTTCTGAAAGATCAACACCTAGACCGTGCAGAATAGATATTAAATACTAGTTGAACCTTCTGACTTTTTTCTCAGTTCTTCATCCATCAAATGGGACATAAAGAAAAATCCGTCTGTGAAGTACTTTTGAACTCTGGAGTTGAATACTCTGTAATAATAACTACAGGTATTGTTTGATTGTGAGACAATGTTAAGTGAGCACCCACCATCAGGAGTTCTGAGTGAAGCCAGAACCCTGGGGGAAATAGAATCTGATCATTAAGGCCAGTAAAACTAGGGTGGCAAATGGAAGTACCCCAGGAAACTGTAGTTCTTGTATTTCTTAACCACTGAAAGGCTCATTTTGAAAATGATGCTCTTTAATGCATTGTGTTTGTGTATGTGTGTGTCTGTGTACAATGAATATTTGCTGTTGGTTGGTTAGTGTTTGTGATTGGAAGTCTAATTAACTGTTATGTTGCCTACTGCTTTTCAACAGAAATAGTTCTTTTATTTCTATTTGTTATGTGGAATGGTATCTTTTAGCACCTTTCCAGAATATCAAACAACAGATATTACAGTAAGAGATGCAAGGAATAGGTGTAGGCTATGGACATATACTTGAACCTAAATTCTTCAATTTATGGATCTAGGAATACACATAAACTTTCATCCAAAGAAAATGTTGGGTACAGAAAGGCAATTCTTTCCTCGCTGTCCTCTCCGAAATGGTCTGCTGCCAGTACTTTTCCCACATTAGGAACTTTGGTGGTTGCGTGACAGCATACAGTTGCCTGGAGCACAGGGCTGCGTAGGAGATGAGATTCTCTCTGCTACTTCAGTTAGGAACATAGGCTGTTTCCTTGGCATCTATTTACTCTGTGGGAGAACTGTACACACTATACTCAGAAAGAGAGAAAGCCGTGAGAGCTGTGGCTATGGAAAACATGCCAAGATTAAATAGTAGGACCAAGAAATAGCAACCTCACTGTGATATGCAGTAAAAACTTAAACTCAGGTATGTAGTTGTGTGTAAAATAGCAAAAAAGCTCAAAACAGAGCATGTGGGAAAGGATCGAGGGTATGCTTCAGAGAGCACGGTTCACTGTATCTCCTGCCTCTGACAGACATTCCTCTTTTTAATAGCCAAGTCTGAAATACTCTGCAGGGCTGAAACAGATCAGAAGTTAGGTCCAGTGAAACCATCTGCTGCTGCAACAAAGCAGTGCAGTGTAACCAACAGGTTCTTATGAAACTTCTTTCTAGAATCATTGCTCAGACTCCTCTGGAAATGAAAGCATCCAAAGAAATTCCTACTGGATGGTGTGGGAGGGATGTGTGATAGGATCTCGTTGCATTTCCCTTGTATATTGTTTTCTCCCAGGATGGATATATGGTAATTCTCTGGAAGCTCAGTGTTAGTTCACTTTCCTTGTAATTCATCAATATTTGTGTTTCATTTAGGTAAGTATTAGCATTTATTTATGGTACTTCAGATTTGAAACGTGGCCACATCTGTGTTTAAATATTCACTAGAATTTTCATATATGTTTTAAAATGTTTAAGATCTATTAGTTGTGGAGAGCTGTAAGTACTAGCTTCAGAATAGTATGTACTAAGTTGGAAACTTGTAATTTACCAAGACCTTTGGTGCAAAGTAGGTAAAGTGCTAAGATTGTCTATCATTGTTATTATACCTCTGATAATTTGAAACACAATGTGAAGAAATGCTGAAAAAAGGACAGATGTAGTTATAATCTCTCTGAAAAGAAGAGTTTCCTGAGGGAGTCCCATTTCGTTCTCATGTCTGATGGTTTCCCCTTTCAGATATTTTTGCCTTCTCCTATCTCATCATAATAGATAATTTCACACTGTCCTCACCATGCCTAATTATTTCCACCTTTCTTGTTGACTTTTCTAGGCATGTAGATATACTCCTTATACTATCTTCTTACCTTTCTTTACTCCCAGATCTATCACAGAAACCTTCATTTGTTAGATGCTTCTCATTCTTTTTCTCCTTCAGTCCTTTCCAATTTCTGCTTCTATCTAAATCTTTCACTTCTTTTCCCTTGCCACATTTTCCTTCAGTACACCCTAACTACTGTCTAGCTTGCTCCTTTTATTATTTTCTTTTTGAGTTTTCTCAGTATAGCTTTGTGACCTCTCCAGTTATTGGAATGATTCCTTTGTCAAAGTCATCCACTTTGGATTATCTTTCTTTTTTTACAGCTAAGAAACTGAACATGCGTATGCTGATGTCTGTGACATTCTTAGATTCAGAACCTTGGGTTATTTCTTTTTGATGCTGCGTGAGGTTGCATAATCTGGTATCACAAAGGAGTTTATTTCAATGTGTCACACTGGGAGCGTTCAGCTTTGGAACCATGACCTGACTAGTTGTAGTTGTTTAACCTAGCAGATCGCTTAGCACCACACAGTTGTTTGCTCACTCCCCCCACTTCCCAGTAAGACTGGGGAGAGAATAGTAAAAAAACAAAGTAGAACTTGTGGATTGAGATAGAATCACAGGACCATTAAGATTGGAAAAGACTTCTAAGATCATCTAGTCCAGCCATCCACCTCCCACCAATATTGCCCACTAAACCATGTTCCTTAGTACCACAGATAAAACTAGTTGTTAAGATAGAGAAAAGGAAAAGGATAATAGTTATGACAAACAAATGATGCACAAGCAATTTCTCACCACCCACTGACTGGTCCCCTGAGCAGCGGACGAGAGAGAGAGAGAGATTAACCCCCTACCCCATCATTCAGTTTTCTCAGAGACTGGTGTATGATAGGGGGTGTGATACATCCCCTCAGTGCTGTGCTCATTGACACAGGTGTTAATGAGGTTGTTGCGGAAAGGAGCCCCATCATCTGACTCAATTCTTACTGGGGTGCCATGTCACCACAAGACTTGCTTTTCAAGCCTCAGGACAGTATTTCAGGTGGTTGCTTACACCACTGTAAGCCCATGGCATTTGGCATGGCAAGTTTGTGGCAGTGTGATGTAGTCCACATGCCAGTCCTCTCCGTATTTATATTTCAGCCATGTTCCTCCATATGAAGAGGTTTTATCCACTTGGCTTGCTTAATTAGAACATATGTTTCACATTCATGGATAACCTGTGCAATAGCATCCACAGTCAAGTCCACTCCTCGATCCCGAGTCTAACTACAGATTGCATCTCTTCCTTGTTGGCCCGAAGCATAGTGGGCCCACCAACTTAGAAATAATTCACCCTTATGTTGCCAATCCAAATCTACCTAAGCCACTTCAATCTTAGTGGCCCGACCCACTGCTGATTGTTTTTATGTTCTTCAGCGTCACGACTCTTGGGTCATGAGCATCTACGTGACATACCTTTACATCCATCTTCTCTACCTGGGCAGCAATATCTTTCCACAACGCAGTGGCCCAAATGGGCTTGCTTCTGAACTGCCAGTTGTTCTGCTCCCACTGCTGTAGCCATCTCCATAGGACATTTGCCACCATCCAGGAGTCAGTGCAGAGGTAGAGCACTAGCCACTTTTCAAGTTTAGCAATGCCTAAAGCCAGCTGGTTGGCCTTCACTTCTGCAAATTGATTCAATTCACCTTTTTCTTAGGTACCTTCTACAACGCACCATGTAGGACTCTGTAGAGCAGCCTTCCACATTCAGTGCTTTCCTACAATGCAACAGGACCCTTCAGTAAACAGGACATCTTCTCATTTTTCTGGCAGTTTATTATATAGTGGAGCCTCTTCAGCACGTGTCACCTCCTCTTCTGGCAATATTAGAAATCTTTGCCTTCAGGCCAGTCCATAATCATTTCTAAGATTCCTGGGCAACTGGGATTTCCTATTGGAGCCCATTGTGCAACCCTCTTACTCTGTGTAGCATCAGTTGCATGATGTGTGGAGAGGACCCTCCCTTTGAGCACCCAGCTCAGCACAGGTTGTTGGGATGCCAAAAGGAGTTATGCTTCAGTACTGACCACTTTCTATGCTCCCAAATATCTTTTTTTCAGTAGGAGTATAGTAGGCCTCAGATCCTCTGTATCCTCAACTCCAAAACCCTGGGACCTTGAGTCACTCCTGTGGCTTTCTGCCAGAGGCTCTAAGTGTGACCATTCTGTTCAGCTGCAGTGTAGAGCACGTTTTCTACATCTTGTCCTGTGTAGACTGGCCCAAGGGCTACTGCATGAACTATCTCCTGTTTGATTTGTTCAAAAGCTTGCTGTTGCTCAGGACTCCTTGTAAAATTGTTCTTCTGGATCACTTGATAGAAAGAGTTTACAATCAGACTGTAATCCAGAATATGCATTCTCCAGAAACACAATACCTAAGGAAGCTTGTGTTTCCTTTTTGTTAGTTGTTGGAGACATAGCCGTTATGTTATTGATCACATCCATGGGGATTTGATGATATCCATCTTGCCATTTTATTCCTAAGAACCGGATTTCTTGTGCAGGTCCCATGATCTTACATTGCTTTATGGCAAAACTGGCTTTTAGAAGGACTTTAATTATTTTCCTCCCTTTCTCAAAAACTTTTTCTGCTTTCACGCCTCACATGATGTCATCAATGTATTGCAGATGTTCAGGAGCTTCCCCCTGTTCCAGTGCTTTCTGTTTCAGCCCATAAAAAATGGTAGGGCTGTGTTTCTACCCCTGGGGCAGTTGATTCCAGGTATACTTGATGACCCTCTGTGTAAAAAGCAAACTGGCCTTCACTCTGCTGCCAGAGGGATTGAGAAAAACTCATGGGCAATGTCAGTTGTGGCATACCACCTAGCTGCCTTTGACTCCAGTTCATGTTGAAGTTCTAGCACATCTAGCACGGCAGCACTTAGCGGTGATGTGACTTCATTTAGGCCACAATAGTCCAGTTAGCCACTACTCTCCATTAGACTTCCACCCAGACCCATATGGGACCACTGAAGGGTGAGCGAGTCTTCCTGATTACTCCTTGGTTATCCAGTTGGTGAATCAGCTGATGAATGAGAACCAAGGAGTCCGGGTTGTTGTGATATTGCCACCAGTGCATCATTATAGAAGTGATAGGAACCTGCTGTTCTACTCCTTGCAACCCCACAACAGAAGTGTCCTCTGAGGGACCAGGCAGGGTAGACAGCTGCTTAATGTCCTCCATCTCCATGGCAAAACACGAAGCCAAAACACAGCATCATAGAAGACACTCTGAAGAAAACAGTTCCATTCCAGCTGAAACTGAAACAACAGTCTCCTTGCCAATTCAGCTTTTAACTGGCTAGATTATTTGGGTTCCTATGGCTGACACTGCTTCTGCAATCCTCACTGTGGTCTTTGTATTCATGGTGGTTAGCCTTTGATAACATAACACTTAGAAAAAAATTCCACCTTATCCACCTGTTAATAATGATGCTTTGTGGAAAAGATTAGTATGTAGGTCACTTCAAAAGTAATGCCTTCTATTTATTTCCATGGAAACTACAACAGATACAAATAACACAATAATACCATTTGACAGAGCAAACTGTCAGCTATGAAACATTATTTTTCAATGTAGTCACCACTATTAGTTACACATTTTCACCAGCAATGAACAAGAGCCTGCATGCTACGCTCATAAAAATCTGCACCAATGGAACTGACCCACTGTCATTGCCACCACTGCTGAAATGCACCACCCACTGCCTCACTGTGCTCGCATCCTCTGTTTGATCTCCATAAACAATCAGCAAGCCCTTCTGCTGCCATCTGTCACGCAGCAACAAAATATAAGGGAATATTGGTGGGAAGGTTCAACTTCTACTGCCAAACCACCAACATCTGCCTCTGAAATGATGGCCTAACATAATAAAATAAGAAGCATTACTTTCAGAGCAGCCCTCCTATTTTTTCAACCTCTGAAAAATGTAAGTATGCTTCTAGGTTGGGTTTGTTACTAAATCTAGTACTGAAGACTAGCCTCCTAGCACAGAGAGCATTTTTCAGAAGTGTTTTAGCAATCCAGAGCTAATCAGAAGGATTGACACTTGCTATCTAAGTTGTATCTAAGTTACACAACTTATAGCCAGGGAAGTGGCATAAATTGTGAGAAAAAAATGGAAGAGAAGAGACAAAATAGCTTTGAATTATGTGCTATATCACCTTATCACACAATGACATTTCAAGGCTCTTTTCACAAGGTGTTCATTCATTTAGTAGTGTGGTCTCTAGTGCCGAACAAAGTGACTGAAAGCACAAAGAGGAAATAAGTGAGCTTTCAGTTCTGATTTAGGGCAAAGCAGAGTTAACGTTACAGGACGGTATCTCAGATCCATGTAGAAATTAACTATCTGTGTCTGCTGTGATCAAATTCTAAACCTAATGTCTCTATTAGAAACAAGAGGTAATTTGAGTTTTGGTGGGTTTTGGGGTGCTTTTTGAGGTGGAGGCATGGACTTTTTTTGGTTCTTTGGTTGTTTGTTGGTTTTTTTTTGTCAGTCTGCATATTAATGTCTGTCAAATGCGTTAGCGCTTACTGCACTTTTGTACTTATTCCTATATATTCAGCACTCATGCTTGACTTGTGAACTGATACAGAAAAAAATAATTTCATACAATCCTTTAGTTTATAAGAGAGGAATATCTACTCTAGAAAATATCACTTTACAAACTATCTTTCACAGGATACTCAATACAAAGGCTCATAAACTGAGGCACATGAAGACAAATTTTACTCTGATTTATAGAAATATGTGAACGTATATTGAATTTACAGTATGAAGCAAACATAAATATGCAATGGAGAAAAAAGAATGGAAAAGAGACTAAGCATAGGAAAGAGACAGGAATTGTCTTTAGATGAAATAATAAGGTAGGCTTCAAGTCAGTGAAGTTGGAGGAGATCAGCTGTAGGTTTTAGGCAATTTCTGAGTATTCAGGAACTTGGGAAGCGTGGAGGAATTCTGGAAAGCTGGTATAGATGTTGAGTTACAGAGATAAACAAATGAAGTTAAAGATGAGTTCTGAGATGCTTTGAGCTATTTAGTAGGTTTGCAAGACACTTGAAAGGAAAAAACATCAAAATCTAAGTATCTCAAAAATTTCTGGTCTTAAACAATGTGTCTGTATGTGTACACATGTTCAGTGGGGAAGCAGATGGATAAAATTCATCTCATTTAACATAAGGTTTTGCAGTTTGGATTTCTGTAGGAGGATCAGTTGCGTGAGGCAATCTTCATAACCAAGAGAGAAGCAAGCACTGTAGCTCATCTGACCTCAGCTTCAAGATAAGCTAAAATTGTGTCGTAGAATGGACAGTCTGTCATGTCTGACTTTAAAGGGAACCTAGAAGACCAGAGTGAGTAAAATATCAGTATTGAATATCTATATTTGATCAGTGAAACACTCTACTCCTCCCCACACTGTCCTTCTGTCCTTCCTATGCTAATTTGAGTTTGTTGTGCACTGTTTTGCATCCTAAAGATAAAAAGCACATGAGGCTAAAGGTGTGGATGCTGAAATCTTTAAGCCATTTCAGTACTTTAATATCTGTATCAAATCAGAATCATACATGGCAGTGTTCAAAATTCATATATTTAGACAAAAAAAAAAAAAAAAAAAAAAAAAAAACTAAAACAAACAAAACAACCCCACAAGCAAGAACGTAATCTACTGTTACATCTGTTGCCCAAATCTCATATGAGAAGGGAGCCCTTGCATTAAACTGGCATTGCAGCCATCTCCCATTTGCCTCCAGAGAGCCATTTACAGGAATACCTTGGAATCCTGCTGGCTATGTTATGTGATTCTGGGGGGGCTAGGGCTAAGTCAAAGAAATCAAGAAACCAAATATGGATTGTCCTTCCTTCTGCTGTGTTCAGCAAAAAGTCTGTCTTTGCTAAACTAGAATGGTGTGTAATGTATTTGGATGAATACACGTACATGTACAGTTGCGTGCCAAATAGCCTTTACAGTGTTCAAATGTGGTTTGTATGCAATTGCAAAACATAAGTGTTGTGACAGACTGACATTTGGAATGGGCTGTTAAGAAGTTGATAGTAGTTATGATGTATAGTAGTTTTACTTATCTTGCATTCTGGAATGGATGTCAGAGCCTTCAAACAGAAGACTCCCAGCACCTTCCATTCCCAAATGTTCTGCTTTCCCTGTCTGTCATGTCTGCCTCCTGCTGTTCTTTCCTATCATTTCTTTTCTCGCACATTAACTTAAGAGTATGACACCACTGTCAGTGAAACGTGTGGAGAATTAGGAGTGGCTGTGCCTGATAAGCCCAGTTGCTAAAAATATTACCCACTTATGCACTCACACTGCTACTTTTTCTTATTAGTTTAAGGATATATGTCTCTGCTGTCACTATGGTGCAGTGTAATGGAGACAAAAGCTGGTCCTCCTGCCTCAGTGACATTAAAAAGAAATTGCTGATAGTCACTTTTGCGTGTTCTTACTGGGATGGCCAGCTTGGGATTCAGCAGTGATGCTGGGGACAATGTGGGAGGAAATGTCAGGGCAGGGCCTTGGGACAGGCAGGGACTTCTCTGGCTGCCAACCTTCTGCTCTCCACCGCATGGTGTAGGGCCAGACTGGGTGGAACCTCCTGATCATGGAGCCCAGGAGCCATGTAAAGGAGAAGGAATGAGGAGCTGTGTGACAGCCTGGTGTGTGGTCTGTCTCAGTCCTGTTCAGTGCCATGTTTGGTGTGCTCAGGTGCTAACCAGAAGGATCAAGCATAAAGGGCCAGAAAGGTGGTACGTTTGTTCCTAGAGTAAGGAGTGGGAAAGTAGGAGGCTGAGGTGGAGGGAATCTGTTGTTTATGGACAGTGAGGAAAGCACCAGAGCATTGAGCACTGAGCCTTGGTGGAGAGCCAGCAGGCTGAATGTGTGCATAAACCCTAAGAGCCACGAGCAGATTCGCCTTCGATCACACTTGCAAACTGAATGTTTGTAAATATTTAAAATTGCTGACTGTTTATATATGCTTATTCACCACTTGCAGTGGTTTTGGAAATGGCAGCAAATTTACCAAATCTTTTTTACACTAGAGTCACGATGATCGTTCTATATTAGTTGGAAGATTTTAGCAACATGATGTCTGAAGACAGTGTTTAGAATTGTACCTTTTAAACACAGGACAAATTTGTTCCTTTTCATCATTTTTCATCATTTAGCTGAGTTGTATCAAAACCCTCCACAAAATCTAGAGCTCAGCAGTACAGACAGAAACAAAATTTATTCTATTCCAGCATCTTACCTAGACTATTATCTTTAGTGAGGTGCTTCACAGAGAGATAAACTTTCCATGTGTGTCCATAAACAATAATGTTGACTAATTAACTAATAGGTCATTAACTAATGACCTAATTCTATCTGTATCATGTCAAGAGTAGTATTACTGATTTCTCATACATCTTTTGAAGACATTTAGTAATCTATTACATTTTTTCAGTGCCTCAAACTCTTAATTGTTCACAAATTCCAGGTAAAAAGAGAGCTTGCAACTTTATCATATGAAAGTTTTTAATATGTAATCAGTGAAACTTTGCTTTTATCCACAGCCAGTGACTAACTTTTCAGAGAGTTAAAGCAAAAAGGAAACAAAAGAAAAAAAAAGGAAGTTTCTCGGTACAACATTGATTTTTTTTCTTGAATGACCTTTCTTAGTTAGTAATGTATTTTTGCTATTGGACTTGTACAATTTGATTCCCATTGATCATGAACCTGGGGAGTGCTTAAATGCATGCTGTGGGAAAAAAGCCAAAACTGGGCTTCTGCCAGTTTGTGGTTCAGTGTAATCATACAGCCCTGTGCCCGTGTTCTGCCTGGTTCACAAATGTTAAGCTGACTTGAAACCATCCTTGAACCATCTGTTCAGTCTTTCAGCTGTAAAACCAATGCACAGTTGCACTTTATCATTCTCTTGAGGAATTCTCTTAAAATTGATACCACCTGTGTCTTCCTAAAAAAATGACTTTCTGTGTAAATAAATAAATATTTCTTTTTTTTTTTTTCCTTTTCTTTCTCCTGTTTTGCAAAGAAGATTGAAATGTAGCAGTGCTTCTGTAGCAGCATTTTTTAAAATGCCAGAGCGAGCCTGTTGGGAATAACTAGGTATAAATATCACTAATGAGTAAACAAACGTTTAATCCTGTTTGGGACACATCAGTGTAGGAAACGTCTAAATCCTTTAAAAAAATCCAACAAACCAAATATGAAGTGTGATACTACAAATATGTTATTTTTCTTATGCGAGTTATTTATTTCCAAATTGTTTGTCACTAATCTCATTATGAATTTGTCTTTTTCAAAATGCCAGACTGTTGAAAGTGTACCAAAGGTGAAAAAGTAGGAGAAAAAACACTTGAGATCAAGGAGGCCGTAGTGTTCATAACAGCTCTCCTTTGTTTACAGCATAAGCATACGAGTTTGGACTCCGTTTTTCTATTTGTACAACTGCTGCTTAAATCACAGGAGAAGATCAATACCATTCAGAGGCATAACAGGATTGTCAAATAGAAAATACGGTGTGAGGTACAGATCTGGGCTGCGTTCCTGCTTGGGGGTGATCTTATCCAAATTTTGTCCTGTGTGCATTACTTAGCCTCTTTGTCTTCACAATAACAGCAGTTGTGCACAGCCACGTACACCATGAGGCGTTGATCTGGATTCCCTGTGGCCAGCAAGCCCCACACCCAGAAGCTGAGCTGCAGTAGCTGTTGTAGGCTTGAGTGGTCTCTTCCTGTCCCCTCACACCTCGGTCTCCTCTTCAGTGCTTCTGGTCATTGTGGGGTTTGAAAAAAGGCAAAAACTTGAAACATTCTCATGGTTCTGGGGTCTTGACTTCTAATTATTCTGTACCCTAGTTGTTTGTTTTGTTTTTTTCCCAGAGTGATGTACAAGGCCCTGTAACTTGCACAAGCAGCACAGAGGTCAGCTGCTAGGCTATGTGCTGTAGTCACAGGGAAAATGCAGACTTCCAGTTCAGTTTTAAACCTTCACAGACATTTCAACTAGAGAATTTACTTGCACTTTTTCATGTACTTTTCCAAAAAGCCAAGTTTAGAAACAAAAGTAATCTTGGAAAATAATTGAGGCATGGAAATATTCTGTGCAAAAGAGCCTGTGGGCTGTGAACCACGGATGCATTTTTGAGCTCGTGCAACCATTTACCTGGCTGATGGAAATGACCTCAATTTGACCTACTGTCATAGATACACATAGCGTCCTCGAGAGAATTTTTCGTCTGTTTCCAAAGGGAAGATCTAGGCACAATAAGAACAGTTCTCCCATAACTCCCTCTGAAGTGCTATCAGGTCCTGAAAAATGTTTCCATCTCAAAGTTTGGACGCATTCATGGCCTTTTCTCCCTTCTTTTCCTTGCCCTTGGTTTCCAGGGCAAGTCTCTGTACTGGATGACTTTAGAAACTGGGAGCTCAGAGGATATTATATAGTGTGGTCTTGATTAAGTTTACATGCACTCAAAGACACTTTCCCATATATTTATTAATTAATCCTAATAAAATTTCTTAAATCTTATTAAGATTTGAAATCTCTGAAGAGACTGGATTTCAGGCTAGGTTCCCATTTCTTGCTATATAAACGTAAATACAAGACATTCATAAATTATGCTGTCTCTTGGCTACAAAGCCATCAAATTTCTGTTGCTTTTATTTATTTATTTTTAAGCTAATGTAAGCAGTCTAACACTTCAGATAAAGTGAAACGTATGAGACTTTAGAGAAGTTAAGTTTTTAAGCAGCTTTCACAGACTTAGATCATTTTAATGCTGCATCACTTAATGGAAGGAATTCTGGAAACAGTTTGAACCATACCCAAGAGACTGAAGGTGACACCATTGCTGATGAATGTTATGGGGACCAGGACCTGTTATGGTTCATGTGCTCTGCCTGAGCCCCTCTAAATTCTTCTTTGAAATACACCTTACATATGCTCAACACAGCACTACCAGTGTTTGTTAAAATACTTCTGCTCCAAACACAATGAAGGATTTAATCTAAAGATCACCCATTTAACACTTTTAAGTTTCTGAAGATCGAGTGAAGTTCTGGACCTATTGAAGGCAGTGGCTCAAATGCCAATTTGGAAAAATTCCTACTTTTCACATAGGTGATCAAAGTTAGGTCTTGAGCAACAGTGAGATTGAGGTGGTAGTATTACCAAGCACTTGTGCTGTAGCCTTTTGGAAGAACAAAGATTTCAAATTGTTTATTTTAGAATTCAAAACAGTAGAAAGTGTATTTGCAATTATATAATATCAACAAATGTGTTTTTCTCTGAAGAAGCCAGGAAAATGTCAAGCCCAGAGGGTGAATATTTTAAAATGAGTGTATGAAAACGGGAACTAGATTGGAAAGTACTTTGCAACCTCAATTACAGCAGACTCTGCCACTGCACTACAATAACATGCATGTACTTCATTCTATTACTTCCTGTTCTGAAGGGATTTCAACAACAGCTGGTGAGGTTTTTTTCTCCTGCAGTACAGGAGTGCTGCACTAGATGAGTCCCTAATCACTGAACTGGTCATTCATCGAGAGCTTGGCTAAGCCATGTGGCACTCCAAAGGGGTCTCAGTAGTTTATGGTGCACCAGAAATTGCTCTTGCAATTGACAGCTCCCTACTTGCCACAATGGACTGGAGAGGTCATGAGATGGGGTACAAAAAGGAAATAAGACAACTGTTCATTTATGTAACCAGTGATCCATTAGCAACTTGTTAAAAGATTCTGCTTGCAGAAGGATTGTAGGGGTTGTGAAAACTTTTTCACATATCCTACTTAACACAATCTCTGCAGGATCAAAATTGAAAGAGGCAGTGCCTGTATTCTTTGATGACACTTGTGATCACCTTTCTCATATCTTTGCTCATTGTTTAACAATTACAATTTCAATCCAACCACCAGGAGGTGATTAATTCCCCAAGGATAAGTTGCCTGTTTGTGCAGCCCCCAACATAGGAGGACATCGAATGAAAAAAAAATGAATAATTGATGTTAATAAAGACTGCTAAGACATCCCAGTGTTCCATCAGCAACATCCTGCACTGGCAGATATTTTCAAATTTTTCTTTTGTGTTCCTTTTTCCACCTATAAAGCAAAAGATAAAAGGCGTGATAGTGGAATATGGTATGACCTTGGAAATTGCTGGAAAAAAATATTGCTTATTTCTAAAATGAAATGTGAAACCTATAATAAACAGGAAATGGTAGGGTGGGGTGAATTCCAAGAAATGGAGAATTGCTGACAAACACTGAATATTTGAGAGAGAGACTGAAAGGAAAACAAATGCCTTTGAATCATTTCACAATAGGTTTGTGAGGCACTATGTGTATGCTGATCAGCTAAGAACTCTTATTTGTTAAGGACTGTTTCACCAAGGTCACCTTGCTGTTCGTTTTTGCATTGCATTCAGATGTAAGTGTTTGGGGAATATACTATATTATATTAACTGAAGCATACACTTTTGCTTTCTCTATCATTTATCATTCTGCTCATGATATTGCCATAGTAAAACTCTGATTTAACTGCCAATGTAAGGAAGCAAAGGTAAGGCTGGAAGTCTACTCTGATGTACAGATAAGAACTAAGGTATAAAATTTTGGCTGCACTGCCGTCGTTACACATTTTGTCGTGGACTTAAGTGGATGCAGGATTTGTTACCAAGTTTCACCTGTCATTCTAAATGCTTTTAGTTTTGGGGGCGGAGATAAGAGGGGGTGTTACTGATGTATCCTGAGTGCCACTAGGTGCTTTGCTTTCCTATATGAAGGCTGCTCCAAAAGTAATGCTTCCTATTTTGTTATGTTGGCCCATGACATCAGAGACAGATGTTGTGTTGATGGTATGACAGTAGAGGCTGAACTTTCCCACCAGTATTCCTTTACATTTTGTTGCTGTGTGACAGATGGCAGCAGAGGGGCAATCTGAATGGCGTCTGACATGAAAGTGCTTATGAAGCAAAGGTGTGTCATTGAATTCCTCCATGCAGAAAAAATGGCACCCATTGACATTCATCAGCTCTTGCTATGGAGATCAAACAGTGGATGTGAGCACAGCAAGGCAGTGAGTGGTGCATTTCACCAGTGGTGACAGCAGTGTGAAACACAAGCCATGTTCTGGACAGATGTGTGCAGCTGTTACACCAAGAAATGAAGAGCATCTCAATAAGCTCATCTGTGTAAGTTGGCTAATGGTGGTGAATTTGTTGAAAATAGTGTTTGTAGGTGAGAATTTGGAACAGGCTGCCCAGGGAGGTTGTGGATTCTCCTTCTCTGGAGATATTGAAGACCAGCCTGGATGCCTACTTGTGCAGCCTGCTGTAGGGAACCTGCTTTGCGGGGGGGGTGGACTGGATGTTCTCTGGACGTCCCTTCCAACCCCTACAATTCTGTGATTCTGTGATAACTGTTGTAGTTTTCACAGAAATAAATAGGAGGCATTACTTATGGAGCAACATATGTAGGTTGGAAGTATATCTAATATGATAAATAGAAATATTTTCTTTGTTTGCTTTTAAAGACTCAAGCAAAATTCTGCACATCAGATCAAATCTAGATTATATCTTTGAGTATTCAAAACCTTTTTTTCTCAGGATTCCTGCTTCTTGCTGCTTAAATTTGATATAATTAAATATAATTAAAAGTTTGTTAACATTATTGAATTAAATTTATATATATTCATTAAGTACCACTTTTCAGCAGCCATTTTGCAAAGTATTCTACATAGCTCAGAAGCCTGAATCATAGTTGTCCTACCAGCTCTTTCTAGCTTGCTGGAAGAAGACCTAACAGGTTACCATCAGGATTTAAGCCCAGTTCTGAATTGTATTGATTTGTGAATTGTCTTGTGAAGAGACACAAACACTAATACTGCTGTTAGCACTGACATCTAGATGTGGAGGAATTCCCTGGGTCATTGTTCCAACAGTATTTCTTTGTACACCTGTGCTCACTCCCCAGTGAGTTTCTAAACTGCACAGCTGCTCTCGTGTGCTATTAACAAGACTCTCACAGCTTTCTGTTGTGTAGAGGACTGCTCTATTTCATCAGTGATTTTTTTCTCATCTCACTGTCGTCGTGTACTAATTGGCTATTATGTTGCTAGATATGTGCAGCCCTTAGTCCAAAATACAGCATTTTTGCTTGAGCTTGGGTTTTTCTGGTGTTTTTTTTTCCGACTTTTACTTGCTTGTTTTTCTTTGTTTTGTAATTTATAACAGGTCATCCTCATTATTGTTCCAAATAATAACTTTTGTTAGGTGAATAATAGCCTCATGCTTAGAAACAAGTTTCTTCGTTGTCATTGCTCGTTCCTTGTTCCGTGGCAGATGATGTTCCAGACCCATCATATGCCCTGTGTCCTGTGTGACTGTCAGCTGCAGCACAGTTTTCTCCTATTTTATTTAAACAATTTTGATCTTCCCCAGTGATTAATTTTGCAACAAATACGTGGCGTTATGCCAGGTTGTTGTAGCCTAGCATATCTCATGATTCGTGTCTAGAGCAGAGAATTCCATGCCTTTCTGCTGTTAGCACAACCACTCTTTTGTGCAGTTGTATGGCATGAACTCTTCATAGTAACGTCTGAGATCTTGAAGAAGGAGGCACAATATCAAGAGAATTGGAAAGGAAAAAAAAAAGGCAATCACAGTGCTTGACTGTAGGCAGAACAAAGAGAACAATCTGGCATTTTTTATCAGTTAACATCAACCCCCGGAAAAAATTCTAGAGCAAGAAGTCAAGTAGCGTAGAGGAGCAGAGCACTATGTGTCCTATATTTGATGCAATACATTGTCTAGGATCCTTTCATTAGCAACCTCAATGATAGAATAGAGAGTGAGTTTATTGTATCTTCCTGTGATCCAAAACTAGAAGAGACTGCTTGTATACTGGAGGATGGGATTAGAATTCAAAGTGATTTTGACAAAGTGACAAAGTACGTGAAGTTATAAAGGAGGCATTATTTACTGCAGTGATAAAAAATGAAGACAGCTGCTCTGGTAGCAGTTTTTCAGAAAAAGCTGGGTTTGAGCCCACAGTGCTTTGAAAAAGTAAGCACAAAGCAAAAGTACAGCCAGCACGATGTGTGAGGAAATCCTGTACTCAGGAATAATTGAGGCCTCTGGTAAACTAGCCAGTTACACAACTGCAGTTTGGGGCATTGTACTACTAGAAGTCCATCATTCGATGGAGACAGTCCAGAAGAAATGAATGGGATGGGTTGTGGTTCTGGAAAATTTGATCAATTTCATGATTCACATTCTTTTAAATGGCTAAGTCAATGAAGCACTGTCATGAAATTCTTAGTAAGTGATGGAACCCTAACCACTAAACATTTTTAAGAACTGCTCAGATAAGCAGCTCTTGGAAGTAATGTAGACATCATTTATCCTAACTGGGGTCTAAGTAAATAAAAGTAGATGGCATCCTATAGTTCCTCCAAACATCATTTTTCTATTATTCTGTGATAAGTAATGCCTAACTTCAGTTTTGAACATAGCTGAATTAGGCACCAAATAAGAGGTTAACACCTGTTTTATGGATTATTGCAGCTGTAGAAGTTAATACATATTTGACAGCAAGAAGGGGCTGGCTACTTCTTCAGGGCCCGGGAGATGCACCATAGGCTGTCCCTTTATCCATGGGATAAGATGGCCCTAGACTGAACAGGGTCAGAGGTGGGGTGAGGACACAGAGAATGCTGACAGTCCATAAAGAGCTACAAGTGCCCCCAGGAGTCTGACAAAATGGTCTTAGAGGAATGCATGTGACTTCAATTCATTCTTCTTGACAAATCCAGGCTTGATAGACATGGAGGTGCATTGTAATTATCATCAACTCTTGTCTTCATTAGCTGGGGGTTTGCCTTCCAACCACACAGTTGTACATTGCGCTCCTAAGTGACTTTAGTTCTGTAAATTAAATTATGATGTTAGGAAAATTTTACTAAGAATAAATAAGCAATAATGAATGTTGAGAACTTTTTTTCGACTTAATTTTGGCAAGCCCAGTATAGTTTTCTAGATGGAGTTTTGCTGCTGATGTTGGAAAAATAGCAATTATATGTGGTAGGCACTTGTGGAGAAATTAAAATTCTTCTGTTGTTTTCTAAGCAACTCACTCCTATAGCTTCCTTTTATCATCTGTCTTTGCTTATGCTCAGATCTCTATCGAGGAACATTCTCCCGTCTCCTGATGGTGTTGTACCATTTTCCCTGTAGTAACATATAAGTTTGATGAATAAGGGAAAAACTAATATATGAGTAGCAGAGGACCTTGGAATAATCTGAGTGACAGAATATCACCTCAGTTTGAGCTGAATCTATTCTTGAGAATACTAATGTATACTCAAGATATGTAACGAGATACTGTCTGGTTTTTCTTTTTGCTCCTGAATCCATGCCTCCTATGCACTACAGTGGTGTAAATTCCCATGTAGTCTTTGCATTTTCTTCCTCGAAATCTTGACTAAGTATTTAAGCAGACTATACAAGTTTTTTATTGGATGATTTGTATTCAGCTTGAACTGCTTGCTAAGTGTCACCTTAACAATAAAGCTGGGGTAGTGTAACAGGTGCTTATTGTCTTGTTCCTCATTGTTTTTCAGATGTTATGTTTTGGCATATGTTAGTGACTGTCAAGGGGATGTTATTGATCTACTGAGACATCTGTTCTACTCACATTAATTTGGCTATTCTTTAGTGAAAGATGAGTTCCTTATGACTTCCTATTCCTAGCACAGTAAAACTGACCATGTCTTTGCAGCTGGAAAGTAACATTATTTTAAAAGCCCCTCTAAATTACATACTTTTTGGTTACTTCTAAATGAGTGCTGTTCTTTTTTTTTTTTTTTTTTCTTTTTTTTTTCCCTTTCTTTGTGTTATTATATCATAAGCTACCTAACAAATGAAAACCTAAAGACAAAAACAGTGCCATGAGCCAGCAGTTTGCCCTTGTAGCCAAGAAAGCCAGTGGTGTCCTGAGGTGCATTAAAAAGAGTGTGGCCAGCAGGTTGAGGGACGTGATCCTCCCCCTCTACTCTGTATTGATGAGGCCAAATTTAGGATACTGTGTCCAATTCTGGGCTCCCCAGTTCAAAAAAGACAGGGATCTCCTAGAAGGAGTCCAGTGGAGGGCCACAAAGATGATAAAGGGCCTGGAGCATCTCCCCTGTGAGGAAAGGCTGAGTGACCTGGGTCTGTTCAGCCTGGGGAAAAGAAGACTGAGAGGGGATCAGATAAATGCTTATAAATATCTAAAGGGAGGTAGGAGGCAAATGGATGTGGCCAGGCTCTTCTTAGTGGTGCGTGGTGACAGGACAAGGAGTAATGACCTAAAACTTGAACATAGGAAGTTCCGTACAAACATGCAGAAGAACTTCTTTGCAGTAAGAGTGACAGAGCACTGGAACAGATTGCCCAGAGAGGTTGCGGAGTCTCCTACTATGGAGATATTCAAGACCTGGCTGGACATCTACCTGTGTGACCTACTGTAGCGTACTTTCTTTAACAGAGGGGTTGGACTCAATGATCTCTTGAGGTCCCTTCCAACATCTGCAGTTCTGTGAGTCTGTAATTTTTCTTTTAAAATGTGTTTTAATTCACTGTGTTTGATGTAGCAGAAAAGAACATAAAACTTTTTTTGCCTTAAAAGCCTTTAGAATATTTTAGGGAAAAGCCATAAGCCAGAAATGAACCAACTGAAAGACTGAAAAGAGAAAAGGAATGAGTAGATACAGGCAATTATATATTTACAGAGATAATTCTAAAACAAAGATCATATATTTCCATTAAGTTGAGGAAACTCGATAGACAAGTGACGTGCCATAAGTAAGAACGGAAAAACAGGCAGCCATCAGTTAAACCAGTATCCAGAACTGTACCTCCAAATTCCTCCCTTTAATTTAATTTGTGATTCAAAAAAGCCTTTCATTTCATCAAACTTGAAAAATGCACTTTTATCTTGAATTAATTTAATTGAAATAGCACAGATTTAAAAACTCTTGAAGACACTAGTAACCTAACTTCCCTCTTGCTCAAGCTAGCAACTGCTATGGTTGATTTAACTGAAGTATTATTTCTATAAAGTCTTTTAATTTGTGTCTACAAATACATTTTACTTTAAGAAATTAATGAAGCTCTACTTTGAATATCAGTTCTGCATCTCTCTGTAGTGATACTTATTCATACTCCTTTGTATCTTTGAAGTAGTAAGCAGATTAGTGAATAATCTGGTTTGCTAGCTGTGCTCTCATCTATGTAGGACTTGGTGCGACTTTCCACTCATTCATTTTATCTCACCTACCTCATGAGGTGGCTTGAGGTGGCTCTTATTGCTCATCTGTTGTGGAGAAAGACATTTCTCCTAGAATCTAGCTTCACTCTCTGGTGATTACCTAGCAGCAATTAGACATTGTATTGTCCCATACACAGGGCCTAAAACATATCCAAAAACTTTTGATGCCCTCTGGATTCAAAGGAATAATTCAGTATGAAACAGAAATGAAAAGGATCAGGGTGCAAATGGAGGAATGAGGCAAAAGAGATTGTGAAGTTAGCTATGGTAGTATTTGGGTGGCATTAAAAATAAAAACTAAAAAAGAGACTGACGATTGAGAAAGATCCACACCTTTGGAAGCAGAGAAACAGTGGGTATAGGTGCATGAATGAGTGAGCATTGTAATTGTTTGTCTAAGTTGTGGTAATGTACCTCTACATCTTTGTGACCATTAGGAAATTCCTATGCTTATTGCATACAATATAATTTTTTTAAGTTCTTATACAGACAGTACTGTACTTCGGAAAGCCAGCCAGCCAATTCTTAACTTTGCTTTTAATCCTTAAGAGAAAGCAAAGTCAGACCTTTTATAGATAAAGCACTGAATTCTGGAAGGGGAAAAAAAAACAAATATGATAAGTTAAAATTTCAAATGTTCATGGGTACAGTTTAGTGTTACATCTCAGGTGATACCATTCTGAAAAAAAAGGAAATCTTTGGAAGGCTCTGGAATGTAATATATAAATTCTATTAAGAATATATATTTTTATATATGTATTTAGTTATGTAGATACAGATGTATTTCATTAGCAGAAGTTCTAGGAGCTCAGGAGAAGGGATATCGTTTTCCTATCTATGCTAAACCAATTTAACTGTGCTATTTGCTGTCACTGAAATTTCAAATTATATTAGCATAATTATGAAGGTACTGTATAGGATCTGGTCTTGCTTTTATTGAACTCAATGGCAAAATTCCCATTAATTCAAATGGCAGCAAGAACGATACCCAAATGCTCCTATTGAGCTGCTCACAAGCTGTGCCTTCTTCACGTTAACCAGCAATGAATTTTGTTTGTCAGTGCAGATGATCATTTCACATTAAAATAATAATAAACAGATGTGATAACAGCCTGCCATTTTTAGTTCCTTCAGTCAAATGCTTGATGTGATGGACTGTGTGATTTCCTCACTTAATGAACTACCAGCTGAGGATGCAAAAGCTGTAACTGACACAAATCAAGAATATTGTCAAGAAAATCTTTAATATAATTTCAGAAATGGTTTTAATGGAAGGTTATTTTTTCATTACCTTCCTTGTTCAGGCAAATAGCTTGTTGAATTCTGTATGTTTAAATTTAACTCTCTATCTTTGAGAGAAAAGAATGGAAGGAGGAGGGACAAACACATTGGGTGGTTTGTTGGGCAATGCAACCACACAGGCTAAATAAACAAATCAGTACAAGAATTCAAATTAATAGAGCAGTAGGTTTCCTTTCAAATCTGTTAAACACAAAATCGCAGGTATCATTCTGCTCTCCTCTCTAATTTTCATGTATACAATAGACAGTTTTGCATCCGTAGAATATGATTTTCATTATGTCCAAATAATTGTCTTTTCACCTGTGTAACTGTAACCTGTGGAACCCTCTTCTTATTTGGACAAGGAAAAAAGCAAATCTTCCTTTTTCTCCACGATGAATGCTCCCTTAGGCTATTTCCTCCTTATCTTTTGACCTCTTTTTTCACCTTGTTGCTCCTGAAGATGCTTAGCAAGCTGTATTCATTTCCATTAACCAGCTGTTCAGAAGCAAATGACAAGGAAAAAGGCAGTATTAATGTGACATGACAGAAATTTGAATTTTTATTTTTTTTCAATGCTTTTACTGTCAACTGACACATTTTTCACGTGTACAACATTGTACACTGTCATTTTATTTTACTTTTTTTCAACACTAAATTCTGTCGATTCAGTGTATAACTAACTACATAATGTTCTGCATGGATTCTTCCTTGTAATGCGGTTTCTTGGAGTAAAGCTATCTCTGTTAGTGTATTCTGCACTAAGAAGTGTAACATGGAAGACTAGCTTGAAAACATCCAGCTAATTGAAAAAAGCAGTCCCTGGAAGCGGCCACTTCTGTGCCCTTTGCCAGTAGAGCCAACACAGTTTTAGACACCATGGAATTTGATGCATCAATATGACAAACAAACAAACAAACAACACGATGTCTTTCCCAAAGACAGACACACTGTGCAGATCTCTAAGTCCTACCAGCTTCTCTAAGGCCCTCAAGTCTTGAAGAAAATTCCTACATGAAAGAATTGGAACAGGATTCTGTTCTGCACCAGTGCCCTGGAAGAGGACAGAGGGAACTCGAATACAAATGCTGAGTGCTATTTACTTTCCTTGCCAACATAGTTGTTTCACAGAGAAACCTAAGTGCAAAAGGAGACATGCCACTGTTGACTGATACAGTATCTCAGCGGAGCTGTACTGAATTGCTTTTAAAGGGAAATGTGATAAAATTTGTTCTCGTACAGAGATATGAGACCAGGTTCATCGCTTGTGCGTTGCTGTACAAACTAAAGAAATATCCTCACTGAAAACTAAAAGCTTGCGATCCTAATAACTAAAAATCTAGAGTCAGTAACAGAGTCTGGCCCACTTATTTTTCACTGTCACATCTCATAAACGTAGCATTTTTTCTGAGATTTAGGTGTTGTTATGATAGCTCTTAATTGTTATAAATATATACCGAGGCCGCTTTTTGCAATGCAAAAATTATGCCTGTAGTTTTTGCAGGAACATCCGTAGCTGAACTGTGACTTAGAGCGATGTACTTTTGAAGATAATTTTTAGCACCACTTTTCAATGCAACGTGCTTCATTGTTCAGACATCCATTTTTTTTACAAAAGAGATTTCAATACAAGTTGTTTTTTTTCTAGTAAGTAGCAATTATTTTCTTATTAATTCCTTAAAAGTTCTCTGTATAAATTAGAACAAAAAACTCTCCAAGGAAGACCCATTAAACTTTGATCCTTAAAAACCTTCCTAAGTTGAAACCCCAATATGTTGCTGTTCAACACTCAGCAAGATGAGCCAGAAACCTCATTTGCTCAGGTAACAAGAAGTGACCCTGGAACAGTGTGTTATAATTGAAGTGTAGAATGTCACCCTCTCTTTTGCTGGCATATTACGAATAGATTCATTTTTTCAGGAATAAATACATACTAAGATGCCATCTTTGGTGTTGTGACTTGACCTGCTTATTTTTCTGAAGAAGGCAGGAGAAATCTGCTCATTAAAATTGCTTTTCATTTTCTAGTCACGTTTTTCCTGAGTGTGTTTTCGGAAAAGCCAAAAACATTGATCCGTAGCTGTTTGACAACACGGATCGACACCGGAGAATACTGCAGATATACTACAGCAGATACTACGATACTGTATACATTGAAATAGTAATAACTGTAGCCTGAAAACATATAGCAGTATTCCCAGGACCTAACATTAGTGCCCAGGTTAACTCTTTTCAGTGTGCTTCAACATAATCAAGAAATCACAGAACCACAGGATTGCAGGGGTTGGAAGGGATCTCAAGAGATCATCGAGTCCAGCCCCCTGCTGAAGCAGGCTCCCCACAATAGGCCATAAGGTCTCCAGCTGCTCTCAAGGAGGCAAGCTGGAGGACCCTAATTTAGGAACTTTTTTTTTTCTTTTCTGTTGACCAATTTTGGAAGTCTGGGTACCTGAAGACACACATTGTGAATACTCCACAAAGGCCCAGTTGCAAACTTGACTTTTGACAAAAACAAGTGAATTCACTGCGCTGCTTGAAGAATAAAATAGTCTCCTTCTAGCTATTGATGTGGTTTCCGAGGAGCTTTGAAAAAGGAGCACTTTGGCTTAGGTATGGTGCTACCTCATGGTAACACCTCTGTACTTTTTGACTGAGCATCTAGGTGCTATTCAGGCATGTTTTAACAGTCATGATGCAGACATCATGATTCAGAGCAGTGGGAAATCCATGGATACACTCTGTAAAGAACACAATAAGGTTGTTCGCCCGCTGCAGGTGAACCAGGGCTGGCACTGTTGGAACCATTCCTCCCTCTTCCTCTCCTGCTCTCAGTTTTGCATGGGCTGTTGTTCTCAAGCATCCTTGTTATCTCTTGTATTTTCTCAAAGCTTGTGCTGGTTGCGTAGTGGATGTATACTCCCTGTCTTCTGCCATGACCTAAAACTGGTTTATCCTAGTTCACAGAGCTGTATTCCTTCAGTGGTCATTAATTGATTATTTATGCTCAATGTTCATACCTTTGCCTTTCTAATCCCACACTCCTGGGGGCTTGTCTTCTAAGGCTTTGCTATCATCCTGTGCTGTAACCCTGACAGGCACATGCTATAGTCACATGATTGCCCAGTCAGGAAGGGACCTCCAATAAGTATAACTGTATTGGAAAAAATACATTGTCATATTTTTCTCTCTCTCTGGCACAACTCAGCAAATTTATAACAGAGCTAACGTTATGGTGATGCAGAGTGACTTCTAAAGACAAACTCCAAATACCAATTGATGCTTTTTTTTCCTGCAATTTCCTAATCTCCTTCAGTTACTCATGAGAATCTATATACCCACACTAACATCGATCTTAAGAAACACCATGAACAGGGCATTGCCTTTGGTTGTCACATTCAATCATCCTAATTTTCTGCATTTAAAATTGGTAACAGACCTCGATAATTCTATCAGTGATCCAGGGGATCATTTTTTGGAGGTGAATATATAAGATACCACAGAGAGCTTCAAATCCCTCTTTGAAAACTCTACATTCTCACATTTTTTTTTAGATATTCTTGCTTTGATTGTTGTTCAGCTAGTCTCTTTCTAGGCATCTCTTTCATTTTTCACACAGAGGGTGGTGACACATTGGAACAGGTTGCCCAAGGAGGTTGTGAATGCCCCAATCCTGGAGGCATTCAAGGTCAGGCTGGATGTGGCTCTGGGTAGCCTGGTCTAGTGGTTGGCGACCCTGCACATAGCAGGGGGGGTTGAAACTAGATGGTCATTGTGGTCCTTTGCAACCCAGGCCATTCTATGATTCTATGACTCTGTGATTCCTTGTGAATCTTAGGAATCTGCTTTCATGGGTTATGGCAGAGTAATGTTAGACACAGCTCTACTTATGCTTTCCTCTGGTACAGTATATGCTGGGTTAAAAGTATTCAGATTTTAAATACCTCTATCGTTTGTATGTTTTCAATGTCCATAAAAATATTTGAAGACTTCCATTATCTGAAAAATTACTGCTTTGGAACATAAAATGCTCATACATATTGGTTTTTCTTCCTTCAACATTTCTTCTTTCATCTTCACAAAAAAATAGTGGAACACATTGGGAAGACAGAAATTAGTGAAATTAGTCTGACATTATGTTCAAATTATTGATAAGAGCCCAGTATTCTGTTTTGTAATTTCCAGTGTTCTTTTGTCCAGCCAATTGTGAAAGGTAATTATATTCTGGGAGCTTGTCTTTACTGTCTTATCCCGTGGCTTTATTTTCAGAAATTCATAGTCCTCGAACAGTAATGCTTGGGTTCAGTTGCTTTTCAGTGTTCTGAAGGCTGTGAGACCATTCAAAATATTTTATCTTGGTGGACTGATTATTACATTATAAGTATCCTCATCTTACCCCAGGGAAAATGAACATTATCATCAACTCACCAGCTCATGGTGTTTAAATGTGGAAGATTTTGTTGCCCACTTATAAATTTTATGGGCTATATGGAACAGTGGATTTAAAACTATATAGCAGCTTGGTATGAAACACATTGGACTTCAGAAATTTTGATGGTGGCAGGAAATTATTTTGCCGCAAGGAAAAAAATATTATATGAAACACTAAAGAAAAGCCCTAAGAACAATTAAATGTATTAGTTAGTAAATCAATACTGCCAAAGCTAAAATATCTTAGTTTTGTTTTCTACTTCAGTTTTTAATGAGAGTTCAAATTTTCACAATAACACAGTTTATTATATATATGGTAAATAGATACACAGTGCCAAAGCTAAAATACCTTGGTTTTTGTTTTCCACTTCATTTTCAGGAGAGCAGATTTGTTTGCAATAATAAACCTCTGATTAATAACATAGTGTGAAATAGCAAGCTAGTAGGTATTATTGCTCCTCGGTGTTCAGCCTCACACAAAAACTAAATTCTTCTGAGTCCAAAAAATACTTACTCATATAAGAATGAAATATTCTTTCATACCCAGGAAGAGAGTGAATTAAAAAAGCAAGCTACATTGATTATTTTAAGGTTTTATCTTTTGCTGGTATCTATTAAGAATTCCAGAGAACCAAATTGTCACTGGTGGTAGCTCTCCCAGCATAGTTACTCAGCTGTTTCATTTTCCTGCTTCTTCTTCTTTCCATAAAGTATATTTTGCGAACATGTGGGGGAGTTGAAAGGACCACTGCATGTGGAGCCTGTTTACAAGATGTGAAACTCCCACATCAGTTTCATTTTGGGCTTCTTCAGGCTTTCAGGCTGATGGAGGAAAAATAAAAAAGCACTAAAAAGATTTTTTCAAAGATATATAAAGCAAAAGGCCACAAACCAAAAAAGTGTGCCTTACGCAAATCCATTTCTAGGTATGATAAAAGAGAAGGATGCAGCAAGAGAAAGGTTATATTGCTCTATGACTTTTATGATCAAATGCATGTGAATGCAGCAGCTCTACATCTTCAGCACAAATGAATGCCATGCCCACAGTTCCAGCAACCTTTATGCTTCTGAATTGCTCCCCAAAGCTTCAATCTTTCTCTTTTCATGAAGTCTTGCTGATTTGTTGTTTGTTTTTTTTTTTTCTCCGAGAGAAAATAAACAGATGACATGACCTTCTTTCTTTCTCTGGCTGGCTCGTTCTTCTCTCCACCTTTTCATCATGTTCAGAGATGCTTCTCCTTTTCTTCTCACCTGTCCACTGCTTGAATTCCTTTCTCATTCATGTCTCCTCTGTAAGCTGGTACCATGTTGCACCTAAGTTTTCTTTACCTTATCGAAGGTTGTAAGAGATGAGGTTTACTTCAGATAATAGAGACCTTAGCTTCTAGCTTATTTGCTAATGCTTCTTGATTCAGCCAATCTAAGGTGTATGTACGCCTCAGAATCTGCTGTTTTGTCTTAGCTATAGTTCCTCCACTGGGAAGGTATTTATTTAGAGGCAGTTAATAGGAATAAGAAACATCAGAGCATTGATTGACTTCAGGCTGTGTGGAGCAATGAGTGTAAATAGGACGTATTTATTATTGTCTTCTGATGATATTTTAAAACTAATGCGTCTTCTAAAAGATACAGTTCCTTTTAGAAATCTGATGAGCTTTTTCTACTGCAGTGTGTGATTCACATACAAACTGTGTCTTCATGTGGGCGTTTAAACCAGGCAGTCTGCATGCAAAACATCTCTGAGCCACCAGACATCTCTAAAAGCATATAAAAGACACTGCTGTAGTCTGAGCATTTCATTTCTTCTGATGAGTTACTACTGCAGCCATTGGTAAAGAAAATACACATGCACTCTATCTTTTAAGATGTAAAGAGAGCACTGCCATAGAAGACTGTTGTGCCATTTCTTGAATGAAGAGTAGAGAACATTCTAGGTGACTGTGGTGTGTAGGTTATCCAGCTGAACCAAGGGAAATGTAGCTGTGGTATCCAGGTTCACACCCTCATAACACATGTAAAGTGCTCCTGCTGCCACAGGAGCTGTGAGACTGGTATTATTAGATTTGTTCTGAGCTAAACCAGAAAATAACAGAGCTCCTCTTGTTCCCTGCTTGAAGATCAGCCTGTGACAAACAGGGTGAGAAATGAATGCTCTCTTTTCCATTGCATCAAGTTTCAGTACTGTAGATATCTAAATATGTCTAAAGACTGTCTGCACTCCAATCCTACAGTTTCATTTATCAGTGGGGTGTTTTTCACACAGTTTTGCAAAGAAAATTAAAGTGCTTTCCTTCAATTCTGTGAGTTATTATTGGCATTAAGAAGGCTACATAGGAAGTAAAACATAATGAGCAGATGTATTACTGGAACTAAAAGTGAATGTTTAGGATTCCACTGGAAGAAATGATACCTGGCTTAAAAGTGAATGTAATGGAAAAAAATCTGAAAGAAATAAATCACTCATTGCTTTGGTAAGATTCCTTCCTCTTTCTCTCCCTTCCTTCCTACCACAAAAACTATGTGGTAGCCCTGCTATTGCACTAGTTTTAGATAGATTCTGACTGCCTCCTTTTTCTTGCACGTCGACATTTGATCTCTGTTATCAGAAGCTTTTCCAGTTGTTTTAGTCTTTGCCATTAATCTGGCTTCTATGCAGAATAAATTAGCATAGGTGAACATGTAGCACTGATTTTTTTTGATTAATTTCTGAGGATGTTTGAGTAGAGAGTTGTACCTCATCCTGACTGCTCATTTCCCCTTTATGCCAGTTTTACCAGTAGTTCTTACCTCAGTGGGTAGTAAAATTTCACAGATTGGTGGTTTGGAAGGATTCATGAAGTAGCTGCAGGCAAATGTGTACCAGATGTGAAATCAAGATAGGCTCATACACACAACATAGTTAACGTAAGGATAACCTATACATTCTAGATGCAAGTGAAATCCAAAGTGTGATTTGAGAAGAAAATTGTGCTCTGATATATTGTTTTAAAAAAATAAATAAATGAATGTCAGAATATTTTTGCTATAAATATTTTTTTTTTTGGGGGGGGGTTGTTTTTGTTTTCTTGCACATCAGATAATTAAGGAATTTGTGTACTCATAATAAGGTTTGTACAGATTTCAAGAAGGTTTCAGTTTTTCCCAGTCCTTATCTCTAGCTGTAACAGCTAATCCTTTCCTTTGACATCAATGCTTCAGTTGTAAGAAGCTCACATGTGGTGGTACAGGATGCAAACTAGGTCAGAATGAGAAGATAACATTTTGTTCCAGGGTTCATGAGTCTGTCTTACCCCCTCTGGGTACAGATTATGTTTCAGGACATTTGAATAACAGCATAAAAAAAAAAATTCAGCTCCCTTTATAGCTAAATGAGCTATGAATTAAATTTGTTATCAGATGACCAATAGCTGCTAAGCATTTTCCAGCTGAGTAAGCTAATAAACCTATTTACTCTTGCTGCACGAGCAAGCACAGGCCCATTAGCCGCAGATGCCTTTAGCAATATTCTGTGACATATAGAAGGTCATTCTCCTTGCATTGTCTTCATATCTTTATAGTTTAATGGTTAGCAAAAAGAACAGCTGCAATAGTTCTATTGAGTAGCTAATTAGTAATTTAAAACTGCAGTTGTAGGATTTTTATCCCCTTTAACCTCATTTTGATGGATTTATGCTTTATATGCATTTACTTTGAAAACTCTAGATTTAAACTGCAATCACCTGTAGTAATTTAAATTGTCAGAGGCTTTATTAAAATGTGGTGGCAAAATACCTTGCATATCAAAAAGCCTCATCTTGCTTTTGTTTGTTATTCAACAATGGAGTGTTTTCTGGCACAAACTCTCAAGCAATGGATGGGCCAGAAGCTCCTGGGTGATTTAGTTTGCCATGGGCTCTGACAGGTGCTGCGTGCTTTCCCCTTTTGTGACATGACTGCAGGACAGGATCATTTTTCTAATAGACTTTTCAGGAACTGTTGCACCTTTTCAAGCTTCTGCAGTAGGATTACCAAAATGAAAAGCATGATTACCTTTATTATCAGTATGGCCATGTTTTCTTTAGCGATTATAGTGATGACTGCTATGCTTGCTTTCTGCACTCACTCTCAGATATTTCCCACGAGGACCTGGACTGTTCACAGTACGAGTTAACATCACAGGAAGCATAAATGGCAGACAAAAGAACCGATTTCATTTTTGCTTTTCAGGAGCGATAAATTTTTTGATGTTTCTTGTTGAAGCTACAGAGCATTGCTTCTGGACCATAAGCTGTTCTGCCTGATCAGAGCAACAGTCTGTTTAAATTTATGTCCTACTCCGCGGAGTGAGAGGAACCTGAAAGAAAACAATACATCCCAACCCATTCCATTCAGAAAAAGCCTATTGTGTGCTCTTTTCCCTTCTAGAGAAATGATATCCTGTCCAGTAATATTCAATTGTTCCTATCCTGCCTCAATTTTCTTTTATTTTTTTAATTATTGCACTATGTAAGCTCCTCAAACTTACAAGAGGTATTTAAATGCCTGCTTGCATTTACTTGGGATTCTACGTTTTCATTTCACATTTCAATTTGCTTAGAATTATTTCCAAGTTCCTACAGTTCTGCTGCAACCTGGTAGAATCCTTCTGTAATTGCTTGCACCAGGGACATAAATATTAATAACATTTTGTGTTTTTTAATTAACAGGATAGGAATATTAATTTTATTAGAAAATACTGATATTTTTAGCTTCCTTTTGATAAAAGACACTAGAAACACCCATAATTTAAATAATAGTATATCGCTACTTAAAATTATTTTTCAGTTTTCTTAAGAGATACCCAACTGTTCAGAGTTTAGCTGGGAAAAAAAAACAATAATATGAAGTTACTGAAGTATTAAATGAAAATTAGTATCAGCAGGAAACTTTGACACCGACTGTGGGAGGCTTTGTCATCACATGAAGCTGTCTGCCTTAGGGTGACCTATTCTTGGAGAAATGTAGCTGGTTATATTCTTCTTTCTGGATAGGTGCTGGGCCTTGCTGTATGTCAGGAACCCTTCACCTTGCTTAGCCTCTCTGTCTGTGTGCTCATTGGGCTCTGCTTGTGTTGACTTTCTGGAGTGGAAGGGCTCTCCTAGCTTAGCTTGTCTCACAGCTTTTGACACATTTGCTCTACTTGTGGGTAGGATGTAATTTGGCGTTGTCTTCTGTCTTTGTTGTAGGCCTCTTACTAGTACTAGTAGGACTCCAGTGGATGGTCTTGGTTAGGGCCTTGAGCTAGCCTTTCTCAATTCTGTGGTGAATGCATGTGCAAGGAAGTTACAAGCTCTTGTGTGGCACAGTAAAGTATTTCTCAGTGCCTTTGAAGTTCTTATATTAAAACTTCTGAAGTATCATTTCATTTCCACAAATGTTTGAGAGTTTGAGGAGCACTTATGTAAGAACAGTTTTTATAGAAATGCATAGGACAAAACTGTGGTGACTGCTCTGCTGACTTCCACACTCCATTGATTTACATTCTCTGTGAACATATACTCTAGATGCAGTGTTTGAGAGCACATAGTGTTACAGTTGTTCTTCCAAACTGTATCTCATTCTGCTAAGCAGCTATCCAGCATTCTTTTGTGTTTTCTGTATGTGGTTAATCCACAAGCTGCTGTTAATGAATCTTTGGTCTCTCTACAGCAACACTGAGCAGACAATCTCAGAACCACCAAATCACATAACATAAAATCTTAGTTCACACCAAGGCAGTATTCTTATAGAAGCAGCAAACCATTCAAAATCAAGAATATATATAAATCACAAAACCTAAACCCTTAACTGTTTAAGAATAAGAACAGAGCTTCAAATACATGCACACTGACTACAGTATTTTTTGTCAATATTCTGAAAGAATNTTTTTCCTTTTTTCTTTGCCTATCTTCCTGTATGTAGAAGCATTCCTCCAGCACTAATCAGTCTCTCTCCTATAAGAGTTTTGGAGATTTCAAAATATATGCATATCCAGTGCCAAATTGCTAACTTTTCCTTCTGAAAAGGCATTATCTGTTGGCAAACTCTTAAGTGTGCCTTGTGGAAATGCTTCACTGCCTGCACTTTTAATGATTATTTTTTTAATAAAGTACTTAAGTAGCTACAGGGTTTTGCAGTTCTAAAGTACTTTGAAGGCTCAGCTTGATTACTGTAGCAGGAATTGTCCTAATATTTAGTAAGTCACTGAATCAGCTGTGTAAGGCTCAACACTGTGCCCTACCTGTCAATTTATAAAAATAGTTATTTGATATCTCTGAAACCAAACAAGGCATCTAAGTCTTGAAAGATTGCTTAATAACCACTGCCCAATTTTATTTGACAAAAGGAAAAAGACAGGAGAATGAATACAAAAAAATACTCTTGGCTTGGCCAGCAGAAGATAATGAATGATATATGAAAGAGCAGGGCAAGCTGAGCACAAACTTGAAAGCAATTCGAGATGAGTTAGGGGAAGGGAAGTAGATGCTGAGGTGAAAATGAGAGAGAATTGTTTTTTTTTTTTTTTTAGAAGCAGTGGCCGATTGGAAAGCTTACATTTATATAAATTTCAGTGCAAAAAAAACCAAAGCCACTAAAACTGGGAAAGTGTAAGAAAACAGGCAATTCCAGGAAAAAAAAAAAAAGAGAGAGAAAGAGAGAGAATGAGATAAACTGAAAGAAGCTGACAACACGAGGAAGCACCTTCCCAAAGGTCACAGTGTTTGACATGAATAGCAGCGTGAAGTGGAACAGTTGCATTTCACAGGATTTCTTGCCTTTCTCATGCAGAAAGCAGATTTAGAATGGGTCTGAAATAAAACTGAGCAGATGTAATATTTTCCAGTTTAGTCCCCAGAAACCCCATTTTTTTTAATGATTATTGTATTCTAAAAACTCTGTTTGAGACTCCTGGATCTGCCCAGTGCCTGCTTCCAGAATTTCATCAGAAGATTTCACAAACCCCTCAGCATTTACACAAACAGCTGGATTGATTTTTTACTTCCTCTCTAATTTTTTAATTTAGCATTATTTTTTACTTCAACTGTTCTGTGGTTTTCTGGTGTGGAAAAATTGACAGCTTGTTATTTTTGAGAGACATGATAAACCCATATAGTGATATGAGTAATCCCATTGCTACTTCAGAATCATAGAATTCATATGATCCAAATTAATGCAAAAAAAAAAACAACAAACATATATATATATNTAAGCTTGTTAGCATCCCTGAATGAAATAGTGGACAGTATTGGAGGTAGCTGAGTTGGATGGTTGCACTAGATGATCTTAGAGATCTTTTGCAACTTTAATGATTTTTTTTAATATATAAGGGCATGTCCCACCCCTGTCCCACCCCTTTGTTTCAGATACCCAATAGTTTTGTTTTTTTTTCAATTGTTCACCTTAGATGAAGGCCACTTGAGGCATTCCTAAGCCTCACTAAGACATGAGATTTCTAATGCATCAGATATGTTCCCTGGGAACAATAAAACTTTCTAAGTAAAAATAACAGTAGTGGTGTGCTTAGAAATAATAGCAGTGATGTGTTTAGAAACAAAATGATTGGGTTAGGAGATGCTTATCAGTTAAGGCCATTGACAGAGCAAACCAGGGCTTTATTTCTACAGCCTGTCTGTAAGCAAAGGATAAATTGTTTTTTTTATCATCATCTTATAAGGTAGGTATAAACTTATAAACTAAAATGCAGAATTGCACTTTCAAAAATTCCTTTTTATTTCCTTTGCTTTTGCTGTCATGTTAGTTTCTGTCCAGCCCTGCTCTTCTTGGTCTCAAGTTGCTTTGACTTTACTGGGGATTTTCAAGTCAGCATTACATTAATCTGTAAAAGAATTTTTAATTCTTTTTTTTTTTAAGTTAAATATTTTGTTCATATTTCAGTGTTTTCCAGTGCTCACTGAAATTTTTTATTCTTTTTTATGTAATTCTGGTATTCCATTTTCCTTTTTTACTCATTTGACGTAATCTGAATCTGCTCGGGAACTGCGAATATCTATTGCAGAAAGCAGCCTGAAAAATTCTATTGTGAGTGCTTTTGGAGACCTTTTAAACTTATATTTCTTTTTAATATATTTGTGTTGCATTGAGATTTCTCTTATGCTGGTAAATCAGAAAATGCATAGCACTGACTGGTTAACAAGGACCAATCTAACATTCGTTCACAATATAACTAGTCAATCCCTCTAATAAACAGAAAATACACTTTCAAAAAACTAGGCAAGAAAAGAACTGCACAGAACCCCTGCCCCTATAAGGTCAGTGATCCTTAGAGGATGTTTAGACTAACCTGATTTTCAGTTCTTGCAGAGGAAAGATCTTAATATCCTCTGCAAATTTGTACCTCTGTTTCATGATCCTTGCTGTTAGAAAGTTCAGCTAATGTTTGACCTGAGTCTTCTCTGTTTCGGAATAAGCTCATTATTTTTTTTGCATATGAAAGTTTAAATAGATTTTTCCTTTCCTTTAGCATCAACCTTTCATGTACCCTGTTAGTTTTATCTCTTTTAGACCTAGAGGAAAATACTCTTTCAGTCTTTTCTAATAAGTCACGTTTGGAAAAGCTCTGCTCTCTTCTTTCTCCCCTGTCAAATCTGCATGTAGCTATGGCCCAAAACCTATGCTAGATGTAGGAAGAGAAGGACTTTCCATGTGTTGTATCTCATGCTCTTGTTTATGCTCCTGCTACAGTGCTCATTTTTTTCCATAGATAGCATGATATTGTCTACTTATATTTAACTTTAGATTGACTATAGTAACAGACCACTTTTCTGTTGAACAGTCTCACGAACACTTCTCCAACTCTTACAATTAATTAGTCTCTGACCAGGCCAGTAACTGACATGGAAATAGGCCAACATTGTAAATTCCTTCATTTGGCCATTCTGTATCTTATAATGCCCTTCTATGTTGTATGACAAAGGAGAAATTTAACATGCTGCTGAAATCTTGAAAGACTGACCTTTGCTATATCTTTGCATAGAAAATACTTATTTATCTCCTTTTTTTTCCCTCAATGCTGAGAACTCTCAGAAAATAAAGGTATTGCTGAATGTAATAATACACCAATGTATGAATGTAAGAATACACCAATTTTATTTTAAAGCTATTTTTAATTCGAGCATCTACTTTAAGTGAAGTACCATGTATCAAATTACCAGATATTTTGAAAATTGTTCTCACAGTTAGACTTTAAGACAGTATATATTAATTATACTAATGGATGTGATTCCAGCTTTTGGAAGTATTTTGTATGTTACTCATTATACAGTTTTTTCCTTTGGCCAATGTGGAACAAAGATATTGGAGAGGAAATTTAAAGATGGAGTATATCATTCTCTCTCATTCTTTTTTTGTTTCATTTTGTTTCCTGGGGTTATTTTTTGGGGTTTTTTGGAGTAGAATATTTGCACAACCTGTCAGCATTCCCAAGTTTCTGATGTTAATTTTTCAGATCTTGTGTCTAAAGCAAACTATAATCAAATAATTGCTTAAATGAGGTGAATCTCCTAAAATAATACTAAAGATACAGTCAAAAATTAGGAATCCTTATGAGAAAGATGATTAGGGCAAGTACATATCCTATAATTGTATCTAGAGGCAGAAGGGAACTGAGTAAAACTGGAACCCCAGAATGGCTGAGCTTGGCTGGGGCCACTGGGTCCATCTGACCCAGCCCTGCTCCAGCAGAGACACCCAGAGCAGTGTGCCCAGCACCACATCCTTGTGGCTTTTGGAGGTCTCCAAGCAGGAGATTCCACAGCATCTGGGCAACTTATACCAGCACTCTAATACATTCCAGGCTTATTTTTTTTCTGGGAAGACAGTCTAAGCTGTCCATGAGAAGCTGTTTCTCCAACAGTTTAGCTCTGCTGCTGCTCACATTACCATAACATCATGTTCTCCTTCTAGCTTCCTTAAGACCTGGGTGGGCTGTCCACAGCAGAGAATTGAAGAGAAAACTGATGAGTTGAAAATGTCTTAAATATCTGATGAGAAGTGTATTTTGAATGTATAATGTGTAAGAAGAAGAGACCAAGGACTAGGTACGACCTTACGGGGAAGAACTTCGTTTTGAGAACTGACTGACAGGAGATGCCCATACTCAGAACCTCTAAAGACAGGAGTAAACAATTCCTTACTGTTGGGCTTAGTACCCATTTTGTTTGTTTGTTTTAGTACAGAGCTGAATCTAGGGAAGAAACTTCAGATATGATAGGGTTATATTCAATCATAGTTTAAAAAAAAATAACTAATCAATCTTAGCAAATTTTTGACACAATCTACTATAGTTGGATGAAATGCTGCTTGAATTTATTTAACATCCATTCAAAAATTGGAAAGCTGGAAGCTTTCTTCAGTGTATAGAAGGGTTTGTAAAACAGGCCTTTTAGTGCTGCTTCAGAAAAGAAAAGAAAGAAAGGGTTTAAAAAAATCAAAATCATTTAAGGTTAATCATGTCTCTGAGATTATAAAGCCAGTTTTGAGAAACCGACTTGCCTGAGGCTGCTGACTTTAGATTTCTCTTATCATTAATCTTTCTTACATTGTGTGTCATATTCAGCTGCAGTAAGACAATTAAACTAAGAAATGTTAAAGATGGATATTATCCAGTCCACTTTACATCAGTGAAATAGTTTATCTAGCAACTAAATCACTGCAAAATCAGAATTTTTAGGACACATAAAACGTAACTTCCCTTCCTGAAAATAATAGCATTGATAATAAGTGCCTAAAAACAGCTGAGTCCTTTTGAGCAAGAGTAGGGAAAACTGTGTTTTGTTATACTAACAACCGACCTTCTCACAGAACTTGATTGTGTCATGTTAAATACAAAGTTTAACGTGAAGACAAAAATCAGAAGTTGTTTTGACCGTCTTTTTCCTTCTTTTTATTACTTTTATTCGTTTTTACATTTCTGACAATGCATTTTTACCATTTTTAAGATTCCTGACATGCAATAAGATGAAATTACAAAGCCATGCTGCCGAAGTCAAATAGCATTGCCAACAGAAGCAGTTGTTGACATCCTTATCAATGGGCTGTCACAGATTTGTGAGTTTTGGAAATTGCAAAATTTAATTTATTTTGTTTCTGGCAGATTTCCAGAGTTGTGGAGATTTGTTTTCTTTTTGTTTGTTTGTTTTCTTTCTGGTTTTGTTTTGGCTTGTGACTCTCATGGTGTGAAAATTAATGTTGAATAGAATTTCATACTCATACAGAATCACAGAATTGTAGGGGTTGGAAGGGACCTCTGGATGCCATCTAGTTCAACCCTCCTCCACTTAAAAAAAATTATAATGCAACCTTCCTATTTTTAAGCGTAGTGCAGAATGCAAGTGTAGTTACACTGAACATAAGCGTAGCTATTCTTAATCATTTGGAAATGGTGATTTACACATTTGGCTTCAAATACAGTTATTTAATAGCATTCTGATAAGCCTGTTCCTTCCATTTGAAACTTCTGATTTTCTAAGACTACCCAGAGAACGAAGCAGTTTCAGTGTCATTTTCCTTGGAAAAGCTTTTCAAGGCCAAAATGAAATTAATCAGAATGAAAGGAACCCATGAGAATTTGGCTGCTTGCATATTTGCATGTTGTTGCCCAAAATTACCTTGCAGCTCTCAGATGTATATCAGATTTATATCCTGGGTTTAGATGTGGAAACCTCTTTGCCCTGTTTTACCCATGAGTCCATGCATTGTGTAACGACATTCAGAACAGTCATACTCAGCATTAAATGGTAGATATTTCATCTAATATTTGAATATTTAAAGCCAGTCAAATCAAACACATTTGATGGTGAACCATATTCTGTACTGGGGTAATTCCACTGACTTCACTGGGTTATACATCCTGAAATAATTTTTCTCCTCTGGTTACATTCCATGTGAAAACACACTTGCACAAAGCTCAGCTGAAGGAACATTAAACCAACCGACTGAAGCAATCAAATCTGGAAGTGCCTATGGGCAAAAGCCAATTCAGCCTTAACTTCATTCCCTTGTGCATAGAGATTTTAATTACATCATTTCAAACTTTTTCCCATGAAATCCGCTCTCCTGTTTCATGTTTTGTCCCTTCCTTCCTTCCTTCCTTCCTTCCTTCCTTCCTTCCTTCCTTCCTTCCTTCCTTCCTTCCTTCCTTCCTTCCTTCCTTCCTTCCTTCCTTCCTT
>JACDJE010000560.1:248247-313403 GCA_016647715.1 Pavo muticus
GTATGGGAATGGTGTGATTGAACACATAGGTCAAATTCAGCTGGATCCAAACTCTACCAGCTTTTTGGCGTCACCCAACAAAGTCTCAGAGGTTATACAAGTATAAGCCTGTGGCTGTCTGCGTTAGCAGCTTTCTTAACTGGGAAGTTGTGTTGTGGGATACATCTGTGTCATCTTCTTTAGACTGGTACGAAAGAGTTAAACTTGTCAGCAAGAGAGCTTATACACCAAGATAGCTTTGGGTCTGACCTGGCTTCTGAGGTTTCGGTTATTAGCTCAGGAATAGAGCTGTACTAAGTGCAGTGCCACACATTCTGGATTTGTGTAGATTTTAGACCTGGCTCTACTTTGCCAAATGTACAGATGTATTTAAGAGAAATCAGTTAGAATTAAGCCTTTCTTGAGGGTCAGTTGTTAATTCTTCAATCAACTGTATATCACTTCATAAGTCTTTCTGAGATTAAAAGTGTTTGTAGACATAGTAAAAAGTTAATATAGATCAATAAAATAATTATTATATCTCTTCCATGCCTAAACCAGCTGCAGAAGTGGAAGGGGAAAGTATGAATATTGTTTTGGTTTATGTTTCATAGAAACATTTTTTTTGAGTTTTGTGGTTGTTTCATGTATGTACACGCTAGACTGGAGCCGGATTTCAGAGCTGTAGCACTGCCCATGGTAGCATGCCTTCCTCAAGGCATTGGAACAGGCTGCCCAGAGAGGTTTTGGATACCCCATCCTGGAGGCATTCAAAGCAAGGCTGGATGTGGCTCTGGGCAGCCTGGTCTAGTGGTTGGCGACCCTGCACATAGCAGAGGTGTTGAGACTAGATGATCATTATGGTCCTTTTCAACCCAGGCCATTCTATGATTCTATGATTGGGTTCACTACAAGCAATGAGGATAGCATGCTTCTTGTAGTCCTCAATACAGGGCATTAAGGATGTGGTGAACTGCAGGGGGTTCCAAATTACACCTACAGGGCTGACAGCATCCTCTATTGCCAGTATCCAAGCGCTCCTGAGTGGTGCCTAAATAAATCTGTGCAGTGGAGTGGAGTGGAGTGGGTGCAGCTCCCCAGCTCAGCAGGGAACGGGGGCTAGAATTTCTGCCTGAGTGTGCCATGAGGCTTTCTGGTGAGAGCTGCTTTGCAAAGCATTAGTGTTGTGATATGGAGATGGCTGTCTGCAGCTGTACGATCTACAACATATTTTAAGATGTTATTTTAAAACCCTGCATTGAGTTTGGATAAAGCAGTCCTGAGGCCATGATTATACTTGGAAGCATGAAGCAGGCAGCTTGTTTAAGATGAGAAGGAGAAAATGCATTAACGATGGCTTTCAGAATATAAGGAAGCTGGCTTTGATATTGGTGGTTGTTTTTCTTTACTTTTTGAAAGTGAGACAAAGAAGTGAGGAAAACCAAAGTTTTGTAAGAAGAGAAGCAGACCATGATTTAGTTCAGCTGGCCCAAGCCAGGTATTTATTTATCTTTTTTGCTCTGGATCATGTTACCCACTATCATCCTACTAAAGGAACTCAGTCACGTCAAATTAGACTGGAGGATATGTTTACAATCAGCTCTTTCCAGTATCCCAAATATTTTTGGATATAGTGTAAAATTTATATGTTTTTTCCTAAATGTAATGTGAACTTTTATTCCTTACACAGAGTGATGGTATTTTAACACAAAATAATAAATACAGTCCCAACAACACAAAAATGAAATTTCTCTAAGAATCATAGAATCATAGAATTGCTCAGGTTGGAAAAGATCATCGAGTCCAACCACGACCTAATCATACTACCCTAACTAACAACCCTCCACTAATTCGTATCCCTGAGCACCACATCCAAACGGGTTTTAAACACATCCAGAGGAAACCTGGGACAATGTTTGTAATTAATATTTGCTATGCAAAGGAAGAGGATGCAAAATAAATTTAAAAAAAAAAAAACACCTACATTTTAAGACCTTTTTGTTTTAATAGGATGCTTTAGGAGATCTGGAAGTGTATTTTCCACTTTTATCGTGTTATTTTGAACAGAATGTTTTAAGGATATTTTGCTTTTGGTAGTATTACCAGCTCCTATATATGGATATCTGGAATAATAGGATTTTTGCTCTGCCACTAGCTGCTTCTGCTAAACCATATTGCACAGGGAGACAGAGACTGCACTGCCATACAAGTGCCTTCTGAGTGAGCTTATGCGAGTGATTTCTGTAGGCGCTGAGGACACAAGCTGTGCCAGTCACCTGCACAGTGGAAGTTTCCTTGTATTTGGACAGAACCCTCCTGTGTTTCGGTTTGTACCCATTAAACCAGAAGGCACATTAAACCAGACATTCTGGTATATTAAACCAGGAAGCAAAGCTTAAGCCTGCAAGCATCATCCTATATAACTATCACATGACTTTAAGAACCTGGAGAAAATGACTTCTGCTCTGGAGGCTGAGAGCACAAAGTTTGCTTTTGTTTGGAAATGATCCATTTCAGAGATCTGAAGATTTCAGATTTACCATCATCAGCAAAGCTAAAATTTCATTCCTGAATCATTCCCATATTGATCTCATGCTTGTCTCAGATTAGAAATCCATCCTTGAAGATATTCTCAGGGTTAGATTCAGGTCCAAATACTTACAGTATAGGTTGTGTGAACAGCTGTCTAAGCTCCCGCTACTTACAGATCTTGTCCATGGATAGAGCTGTTCTATTGCAACTGACTAAGCTTGATCTCTAGTTTTCAATGTAATGGTTTGATTGCATTTCAGCTACTTCTTCATCAGAGCTAACGGAATTTCAGGTACTGAATTGACATGTAGACAACTCTACTGAGGAAATGCAAATTTGAACCCCACTCTTAATGATATCACTAAAAAGAAATGAAGCAAAATTAAACCCTGGTTAACACTGTAGATGAGGTATACTTGTCTCAATATGACACATTTTAGTCAATACATCAATGGTCTCAAGATGAATCAGAGTAATAAATAGGTTTTGTAATGCCATATTGTTAAGTTTTCATAACTATCTGTTCATTTATTTGTTTTCTTTCTTCGAATTATTTCCAAGAGTGAAAAATCTGTTCCAACAACCAGTACAACAAGTAGGCAGTGGGATTGTAAGGTGGTGACTGTACAGTTATGAATTCCTAAGTGTAATCTTTAAGGTCATTCCTTTTCTTTTTTATCATCAGGGGAATACACTCATAAAAGGTTTACGTTCACATTAAAATGATAATTTGGCTGTTAACAGGATTAGTGGCAAATTAATGCAATATCATGAATCAGTGAAAATCAGCAAGAACCTCAAAATGGTTTTATTGCAGTAGGCTGGGGGCAGAGTGGCCCTATAATGGTAGGCAGTGGAATGGGACTGTATAAGAATTCCCTTAATTGCAAGAACAGCTTTTTAGTGAGCAATCCACATAATTTCTGAAGCTGAAGGAAAATTTCCCCCTCTAGAGGCTAATTCAAAGAACTGGTTATCTACTTCTAGTTAGGTATTGGCTTTAGCCTTGGATAGTGACTAACTGAACCTGGATGCTTCCAAACACACGATCCAGTTCAATACCAGAAATTATATGCCAGTGTTTTTCAATGAGCTTATTGTCAAAGCTGTCTCCCATCTTTACCCACTGCAGCTGTGTATCAACTCCACTTTCTCCTTTGTGAGCAGCCTTTTTACTTCTCTTCTTTCGTATTCCACTTTCATGAGGGGCCAGACTTCACCTTGCTTTTGATTCAAAGAAAATGTATGGTTTGCTGAATTCATGGTCCGTGTGCTCTGCACCTCCACAATGGCTCCAGAGCTCTGCAGTCAAGTTATGGGATTTTAGTGAAATAAGATTGAGTCCAACTGGGGAAGCTTAGCAAAGCAGAGGCATTCAGCTTCCGTTGGCAATATATCTGAATCACTTAGAAGCAGGAAGAAAACTTTCATTTTTTGAAAGAGCATAATTTAGAACCCATTTAACTTCTCCTAACCTTTGTGAGCAGGTACGAGTTCTCAGAGGTGGTTTCATCATCTCACTGACAGTCGCATGGAGAGTCTTTAATGCTAAATGACTTAAATGTGTTCCTCACCTTAAATGTTTTCTCTTGTACCTTAAAAATTGTCCCTTCCACTTCTCCGGTGTTGGCAGTCTGCCGACGCCTGTCAGCAGTGTCATTGCAGAAAGCAGCTGAACTGTGCTTTGGCAGTTTGCTCTAAGCACAGTGCTAAGGGTACTGTGCTAGTGGAAGTCAAAGGTTGTGTGCTGGCTTATTGTGCAGTGTACTTTTTTTTTTGAAATCGGAAGAACAGGGCCCTGGAGGCAAGGCATAGACAGGACTTCATCTTTGCTAATCAGCTCTAAGAAAAAACAATTAGCTTATTGGCATGAAAAGCTTGTGCCATCTCCAATGTCTGTTGCCCTAAGCTAATGAAATCACTGCGGCATACCAGAGATGCAGCTTGCTGAGAAGTACATCCTCTTTCCTTTTTAAAAATCATACCATGCAGTAAAAGTGGAAGTCAACTTTGTCTTTAAATCACTGTTTTTTTCTACTTAGATAAATTAATTGTAGTATGGATCAGGTATAGATTGCATGAATGTTATTCATTGCTAATTGCTACTGTGGACATGGCAGCTATTTTTCCCTAAAAAGGGGCTAGAAATGTGTTTCATTTACATGTACTTCATTTTCATCTCATTTTTCTGCTCTTTGCTTAGAAAGTCTCGTTTATGAAAATAAAAGTGAATGCTACAAAATCAAGGCAATTCATAGGATAAATAGAATGGAAGAAAATTGGATTCCACCTGACCAAACTTACTTAATTGAAAATCAGTCCAAAAACCTGCAAAATCCTCTGAACAGTGACAGAAAATGTTGAGTTTTTTCCTGCTTTTTGAATCTTTTTGAAAAGTAGAAGCAATCCTATGGCAGAGCCTGAATATCCCAGTTGCTTCAGCTACAGCAAAAGTTTCATTCCAGTGTAACTGCAGTAACTGCACATATTGAAGTCTAGCAGGGAAATGCTGCACACTGTATTTATCTTTCTATGGGAAATTCTACATGGCCTGCCTGTGCTTTGTCTGTCCATATCACTCTTAGTGAAATGCAATGATGGAGTTGGGCCATGTTGATCATGATTTGTGAGTCCAAAATCCTGTAAACTTTGGTTTCAGCTAGTAAGGTAGGTCTGATTTTATTTAAAAGTTCACACAGGACATGTGCTTGGGTAACAAACTACCTTGTTTTCGCCTAGTGTAGGTTGACTTGTAAGAAAACATACACATCCACCATTCATATCTTCATCTTAACATGTAGTGTTACACAGTAGTGCTGCTTTATGCTAACCAATTTATCTGCATTGTTTTTAGAGCAGCGTTTTTACAGTAATGCAAGTCTCAAACTGTGCATTCACACTTGAGAAATAAATCCCACTTTTTTTGTTTTTCTTTTAAATCTAAAGCCTTCTAAAGAAGACTTTTTTTCTTCTCATGTTCTTTTTCTTGAATTTGCATAAGGACACTTGCATCAGTAAAATGACACAGAGCAGATGTTCTCAAACACATTAGTGCAGCGGCAGGATGTGCAGCCACAGCATGTGCACAGTGACAGCAGTTTGGGCAATTCAAGTATTACGAGGTTGTTTGGGATGATTCAGATTTGCCTGGTGGATGCATCCAGTCTCAGTGCTTGCAGAGAACAGTCCCTGCACAGCTAGATACTGCCTTTATGCATAGTGTGCGACTGGGGGGGATCTTAAGAGGCCGCAATATGATTTTATCTCAGGCTCTAGAAGCAGAAGTGCTGAGATTTGCTTCCTGCTGTTGCTTGGGATAAAGTTTGATTTGATAAAGCTTTTGACCCCACATACTTGAGTGTTAAATAATGTGTTGTGTTATAGATTCATAGAATATCTCAAGTTGGAACGCACCCATAAGGGTCATGAAGTCCAACTCCGTGCTTCACACAGGACCAACCCAAAATCAGATCCTACAACTGAGAGCATTGTCCAAATGCTTTTTGAACTCCAGCAGCTCGGTGCCATGACCACTGCCCTGGGCAGCCTGTGCCAGTGCCCAAACACCCTGCCAGTGAAGAGCCTTTTCCTGATATCCCACCTGTGTTCACTATCTTGGATTTTGGAAAGCCATTCTCTCTAACACATTTGTCACATCTTAGGTTGTTCTTCCCCATGTTCACTTATAATATTGAGCATATTCTTAGTCGTCGGGAAATTTTTCTCCTTTGAACAGGTATAAATTATTAGAGCCAAGAACGCTTTCCTCCTGCCTTCCAGTATGAGAAGATATACGTCAAAGGATTTGTTGGCAGATACTTCCCCACTGATATTTACAATCAGTAATTGTATTACAGGAAATTTAGTATTTTGTGGAATCAGTCAGTAACTAAGAACTTGTATGTTGATGGTTGCAATCAGGAAAGAATTTCTTTTAAGATAAATGAATTTAAAAATGCTTATATAAAATGCCTAGATTGCAAGCTACTTTTTTCTAGGTAGTGTTAACATATATTTATGGTACTCGGTGTCAGCAGGAGTACCCTCCGTTCTCTTTTCCTTTGCACTCGTGTTTTTAAAACAGAATTTTTTTTAAGAAGTCCAAAAGAGTGAGCATTGGAATAGACAAAATGAGGTCTTATTTTTGACAGTCAAGATAGAAAATCTTCCATTTAAAATGCTATGATTTAAAAAGCATTCTGCAGATTTCTTGTTATTGATCATACATCCAAACTGAGAACAAATGCTTATACTCAAAGTATCAGCTTCTGAAAGGAGATGTCCATTTTAAAAAGTGTAAAAATGTAAAAAATAGTTGTTTGTCTTACAATAGTAAAAAAAACTTTCTCGTAATATTCAAGACTTTCATCTTTAGCTCTGTACAAAACGATGGAGAGGGAAAACTATATAATGCAATGCTGAGTGTAATATCTTTGTTCTTCGTATCTTTGATTCAAATTTGATATTAGTAATAATGTCATATTTGGTGCCAGGTTTGTTTTTGGTTTGTTTTTTAATATTAAATTAAAGATTATTTTTTCACTGTTTTAATTTCAGATTTGGATTCTCTAACAGGGCATGCATTTCCAGGTAAAGTGGACAGTTAGATTAGATTTTATTTGTGTGTCTTAAATTGCTTTTTTCAGTTTATCGGGAGGCGGGGGTGGGATTAAAATTTAATCCGTGTGATTCTTACAGCATTTTGTTACATGTCAAAATTGTGTTGTTAGTTAATTTAAATTATAGATAATTGAAGAAGAAATAGCTATTATATGCGCTAGTTGAGAAAAGTAGAATTAAAAGCCTGCTTTAAATATTAACTACAGTATCTTTGATATTAAACCAACCAGGGGGGTAAAAGCATTGATCCAAAATATCAAATCCTAATGAAAATATTATTCTATTCAAACTGACACATGATTCTGAGAAGAAAAATAAAAGAACCCTATAGTGGCTAAGGAAAGCTGAGGTTCAAGAATTATGACAGTTATCTGTTCTCTTATTACAAATGTATAGGAAATGGGTTTTGAACAATAAGAGAATCATTTTCAGAAGAGAATTAAGAATGAAAGTGAACACAATTATGCTAATTATGTCATTTTTTATGCTGCATGGAAATTAACTTTAAAAGCAGGCCACTTGATTAATTAAAACCTGTTGCTTCTTGCAGCTATAGTAATGTAACAATTCAAAACTTTTGATTTGGGGAGTTACTCAGCAGAAATATAAGAGAGGAGAATTTGATGCTCAGTAATAGCGTGAATTTCTGTATTTCCCAAGTCAAAGTTTTGGCTCAGTAAGAACATAAATGAGCACTCTGTGATAAGACAAATCTCTTACATTTTGCAAGCATGCAGATGCTTCCTCTAATCAAAATCCTGTCTTGAATTTTTCTTCCAATTAACAGGTTGTATAAGCTAAGACATAATTTTCTTTTCCCAAAGAGGTTTTTAAACACAATTTGTGATGGTATTTGTTATTATAAATGTACTGATCTTTGTTATGTAATTGGCTTCTAATTTATCTACTGCATGATATTCCCCCTTCAATTGTCCTTTAAAGCAGTATTCTTTAAAATTCTTGTGACGGTAGCTTTACTTCAGGTTTTCCAAGCGTTTCTGCATTGCCAGCTTTGGATATGCTGTAGGAATCTCAGTAGAAGAAATAATATTAAAAAAAAAAAAAGACTAGAAGTTCATCATGGAATTTGTTCGCAGTGCGGAGCAGATCTGAGTACAGTCTGTCAGGGCTATTTATACTCAAGTACAGCAACAGTCCAAATGATGCCTGTTCAAAAAGTCAAACACTCCAAGTGCAGATTTTGCCATTTTCATCCCAGATGAGGAGACTTACTCTGAGTAGTCTGGTTTGATGTGAGTCAGAATTTTCATCGGGTAATGTACTGCTTAACACGGGCATTGTGTATATCTGATTTTCATGATTGGTATCAGATATATGCATGCATCACCGAGAGGGACATGGAGAGGAGCAGCATCAGTGTATCTTTTTTTCCCTCTTTTTTAAAATTGAGTCTGCTTTCTTTCTTTTTTTTTTTTTTTTTTTTTTTTTTTTTTTAACATAAGTATTTTATGGTACTAGATAGTGCTATCGTGGTATGTCTGATTCTTAGTTTGAAATATGGCAATCCTAACATAGCAATCATGACCGATTCTGACAACAGAACCTTACACTAATGCGAATGCTATAGAATTATGGGAAAGAGAAATCATCTTTATTCTATGTAGAAGATGTCCTGAATTACAGGACAGGTGAATTATATTGCTGTATTGTATTCCAGGCTTAGCTGTGCATAGCTCCATCAAATGGCCCATTGGTTAGCACAGGCAGAAAAATCTTTGAATCATACTCATTGTCAAAGGGATGTAGAAGAATAGCATAGGTAGCTGTGAAGAACAAAAGCCTGGAAACATGGGGTTTGGCTTAAATAGATGCTCATTTGGAGACTCACAGAGTGAAGGTGCCACTGTGCAACTCACAGAAATCACTAGAAGAACCATTTCTCATTTTTTGCTCTTTTTTACAGACTTACTCTTTTCACACAGAACTGTGATGACAGCAGAATGTCCTGTCTTGTCTTCAACTTTACTAGCATTTAATAATTAAGTCAGTATTCTGCTATATCCCAAGTCATGACAGTATTCTGCTATTATATTGAAGGTTTTATAGTTACAGATGTAACTAAATTAAATGCCAAAACGGATGCTTAGGTGTCTAGTTATAATGGAAATCAGACAACTAAATCCATCCTGACACTCGTGCAGAAATATTATAACTAGTTAGGCATGTTAGTTTTCAGGAGACAAAAGGAATCAAGGTGCTACGTACGCTTCTTTGATATAAATGAGTTAATTAGATGAGATATGCCCAGGTGATCCTAGTGTATTAATGTATGATTTGGATCTCACACTGAACAAACAAAACAAATCCAGTGAGTTTTCTGTTTATCTCATCTTTACTCCCTTTGAGCCCATCCAGCAAGATTGATTAACAAAACCTCTATGAGTGTGGTGAGCCAATAGTTTTCCATCTGACCCTCCGCCTGTGCTCTGCAGGGGCCAAGCATGTGAAGACTCCTTTCCAGAAATCACGTAGCTGCAGTAATGCAGTGCTGAGGGGAACGAGTGCCAGTCCCTTTGCTGGGCACGCAAATCAAACCTGGTTCAGCAGTGACCTGATCAGATAGTTCCCACTTCAGAAGGCGTTTGCATCCAGGTGGCTTCAAACTCAAAGAAAGCAAGCTCACGTTAGGATATGACTGCTCGAACTAAGGAAAAGTACTTTCCCTATCACCTCTGTCCTCAGTATCAACTTTCTCTGTGTTTTCTGTAGATGTGGGAAATCTCTGTTACTTCAGAGACAGACCAGAACATAAATCAAACCAGAATGTATGTTTTTATGTCAAAGGAAAAATAAATTCTTTATAACCCTTGCAGTTGATCAGTTGAAACCCTAAAGTATGAGATTTGATTATAGTCATTGTCTTAATGCAGAGCTGCAAGTGTTATGGGCATGTTGAGAACTTCCAGAAGCTGGATTAAAGCATCTCTTTTGCAATGATATCTATTCTCGTCCTAAAGCTCCAAGCAATGGCGAGCCCACCAGCTCCCCTGGTAAGCCGTTCCAATATTTAATTACCCTTAGTGCTAGGAGATTGAAATGTTGTGGAAAGGTTGCATTTGTCTAATTTCAGTTGCCAGTCTTCCTACTGCTATGCTTTTGTCCATAAGACTGAAAAGTCTACTTTTCCCAGATATGTTTTCTGTCTACGAAAAACTGATTATTTGCAGTGACCTGTCGAAAAGCCTCTGTGCACAGAAGCTTGTGCACCTTTTATGGCTGTACCACCTGGCCCGATGAAGTTTCTGACCTGCAATACTTGCTTCATCCTTATCTTTAACCCAGCACAATTTCAACACCCCTACTACAACTAAAAATTTATACGTAGCAATCAAGGCACCTTTCAACTCTTGTTTTGGTAAGTTGGATATGTTGTCCTCTTCAATTCTCACACTGTAAGACTGTTTTTCTGATAGCTGTCATAGGAACTTCGTTTTTTTTTTAAACCTAAGAAAACTATAGAGAGTCTGTTCATGTAGAAATTTTGGAAATGCTGTGTATAGAAGCAAAGTCATTTCTTTTTTAATTAATACCTCTTTCCTCTCTCCCCTTTGTAAGCATTTATGTACAGTTTTGAACTGCCAGATTGGGTTGCAGTGGCTATCTGTGTCAAGCAATCCAAACAATGATCCCAAAATGTAGCTGATTGACTAGGAATGAATGATTTTCCCATGTTAGAAGGAGGAACGTGTCTAACAGCTGAGATCCAAGGTGCATGGAAATGCTTATTGTTGCAGTACATGAAAGCAAACTTTTTCCAATCTGCTGATACCTGTGGGACCACCACCCTTATTTGGGGTGATCATTGTCCCAAAGAGGAAGGAGGAAAAGCCAGTATGTATCTCTTGGGAGCAGGATGAAAAAGACGGCTGAGACTTCATAGCATGTCATACAAAATCTTACCCTAATTTTCATGATCCCGCTAAACAGAAAATATGATGCTGTTTACTGGGACCAAAGGCACAGAAGTGCCTTTCCTGAGTGTTCTTACCAAACTACTCAGGTAATTACATTCTTTCTTAATCCCATCAATGCCTTCATGGCAGAGCCATGGGAGATCTGACCTTCAGGGTTATGTATCTGGATGATAAATGTGCCTCAAAAACAGCCAATTGGAACAGAATCTCCCATGCTGTGGGTCTAACCAAAATCCTTGGTCACCACATTTTTCATGTCTTTTGTTTGCCTGCTCTAAAACACATTTTGGTGGTGACAGCTTGTCCAAACTGTGTCAATAGTGTGTCCAAAGCAGTAATTTACTTTCTTCAAAACATTTTTTCATGACTATTGAGGAAGAGAAGAGACTCAGTTTAGGGATCCAGTTCTTACTTGAAGAATAAATTACGTAGTTTGTATTAAAGTCTTTTGATAAGGGCAAAAAGTACAGTGAATATAGAGGTCAAACTGAGGGAACCTTGACTTGCCGGGGAAGGTCCTTGGAAGTGGACGGCTCAGTCAGGGTATGTTTGTGGAAGTACAGTTCTTGTGCTCCTTTTCTGAGCAATAGGCTAGCTCCTTAGGTAAGATGGAGAATGGATCTATCCCCTTGTAGACAGAGGCAGCAATAGCTATTATTAAATGAATAAAGTTTGGGTTTCAGTTCTGTTATTTTTCTCACTCACATTCAGATGTGAACTCAGGCCCTTGGAACTGCAAATGCTCTGAGGTACTAATTGCTTCACTGAGTTATGCTCCAATTCATAAACATCCCAATACCTAACATCTTGTATTAACTCAATAGGTTAAGAATATGCATCTTAATATATTAAGAATAGGCACTCTGTGGAAAGTTAATAGTGGTTGTCTGAATTGCTTTACACTGGTTGTGAATTAAGCCCATGGATTCATATTCTGAATCACGTATGTATTAACTGGGTATCAGCTGAGTTAGGAATCTGCAGTAGGTAGTCAAAACGTGCCTTCTACCTCTGTTGTATTTTATTTCAATTCCACTTTAACATGTCTGGAGTGTTTTCTCCTTTTCTTACTATCATTCCTAACTACAGTATCCAAATTCTTCAGTACGATGCATAGACTTTGGTTTCCCTTGTGTGTGTTAATGATGAATACTGTTTTGTTGCAGTTCACCTGAATAGGCTTGAAGTTTTGTGAAATACCTCAGGACCAAAACCATGGCTGGCTATTTACCAGTTCTTCGTTGCAAGCAATGTAATGCAAGATCTCAATTTGAATTAGCATTCTCAGGTCTTTGCATAGTAGCTGGAGCTATGGTAGGAATTTGGCACATACAGTCATGTAGAAAGTGTTTGCAGAAAGAGGGTCTCAAATGCTAATTGAGTGTGAACCATTCTAATCCCTGAGTGTATCTGATCAAGGAAGTTGGTTGGCGACCTGCTCATTTTCCAGAAGTAACACTTTGACCACATAATGAGCATCATTTCACAGGTTAGTTGATTGCCTACTGAACTGTGCACTTTCCTATTCACAGATTTGCCAGGTCTAAAAGTTAAATGGACATCTCATTCATTATGCCAGTTCTGGGGCTTTGTGGCTGAAATCAAAGTTTATCTGAAAGTGTCTGCTCAGCCATATTATTTGCGGTTACTGTAGCATTCAGTTAGAAGTGCAGACAGTCCTCAGCTTGTTTATCCTTTTTTTCTGCCTTTGCTCAAAGCATGTTTAAGGTTGGGCAGAATATTAATGAAGAATTGGTGTTTTAGAACAAATAACACTGAATGGAATTTAGTCCAAGAGTATCAACAACAGAATATCAAAGTTCAATGTTATTTGATTAGAGGTGGCAGATCTTTAAAGAACAAATTTGGAGAAATTATTATTTCAGAGATGCTTTAGGCCAGCTGTCTTCTTGATTTTGCCCAGGGAGTTGCCTGCCCATGGAATTGAAGGCTGGCTGAATGATTTTTTTTCCTAACCTTTCCACTGAACTTTGTTGCCACTAGTTTTGATTTGCATCAAGTTGAGAAAGAGCAAAATATTTCAGTTTGAATACGTACATATATATATTCATGCGGAATACAGTCTTGATTAAAAAGAAATAAAATGAAAGCTAGTAAGCCATAGGGGGATGGAGTATGATGAGTTGGTAAACTAACAAAAAAGTCATCCACAGTTGAGTTCTCTCTGATCTTCCTGTTTTGTCAGAATCAGGAGATGGTTTCACAAACAAGAAATAAGCCTTCTTTCATCTGTTACATTACATCTCCTAGAGCTCTTATCTGGCTTCATTAACAGAACTAAAGAACAGAACTAAACACTTACGCCCCTTGACTTTCTATTCTCAAGTGAAACTGGTGAGGAGGAGGCTCATGTGTGCACTGTCCTTTTGTTGCCTTCAGCCTGGAGTAGGATTTAGCAGTGCATAGTCCAGCAGGTTGCCAGATGAACTTGCCAGTAGGAAACCAGGCATTCCCTAACAAAAAGAAAAGTTTGGTAAGTGAATTTGCACAAGAGAGGGAAAGATAAAAGTATATTTCAAATTGATTTAAATTTCCTTGGAGATTTTTCTCTATTTCCAAGCCCCCTCGGTCTTCTAGTCCTAATGAGCTGATGAGTCCCAGCTGGGTAGCTCTGGAGTTGGCCTCTTATGGGTGGCGGGCAGAGGCTTGTAGGTCAGGGAGTAAACATTTCCTGGGTTTGGAGCAGCTGGGCTGTGCACAGCACTGTATCATGTCCTGCTCCAGATTGCAGTCTCCTATCCAGAGATTAAAAAAAAAAAAATGAATAAAAATGGTTAATTGTGTGGGAATTTGACAGTTGTATAGATTTCATTTCATTACTTAAAGATTGATTTCTGTGTCCTCAGTTTCACCTGTTAAATTTCCTCTTCAATATAGGTAAAAAGGCATGTGAAAAGCACGCTAACTTTTCTTAAAGATGAGGTAGTTTCAGAATTAGTAGGAGCTATATAGACATTCTTGAAAATGAGGAGTTTCACAGAGGAGTATGTCACAGGTGCTTTGCCACATGCACTTATTTTACTCTTTAGATTTACTTGAACTCATTTCTTTGGTTCTTCACTGTTTTATATTTTTTATGAGAACTGTATGAGTAACCGTAGGTGTAGATGTACAGGTAACTACATACATTTCATTACTTAGCCATTTCTATAACATTCTTTATGAGATCTATACAGCTCTTGATTATGTTTAATATCAAGTTAAGGTTTTAATTTTTAGTTGTGCTTTTAATTTATTCTTTTTAAAAATATTTTATTAACAATTGCTTTAAGTGCTCTGGGGCACTTCATGTTAAGGGTAAAAGATGAATCAGAGTAATTATATGCCTCATTCGTTACCACCAAACAGAATTAAAAGGAAATAAAATGAAGAAAAAAGGAAGAAAAAATAGATATGGACTCTGGCTACTAGTTATTGCAGAGCTACATGATATATCTCTGATTTACAAATACATGAATTCATGACTTGATTCTTTTTTAATGAAACATTTCTTTTTAGAAAAAAAAAAAAATCTGAAACATAATTACTTGAGAGCTGCAAGGGCAACAGTAATTATGATATTGGGCTTGTCACATTGTCCTGAAGAGTCTATTAAGGCAGCAATTTTTCTAATCTGTCATTCAAGTATTCTTGCTATGTGTTTAGCCTGTGATGCTGCTGGAAATTGTTGTGAACCTATTATGCTGCAGAACATTTTAAATAGCCCCAGCACTTCATAATGTTAAGAGAAACAGGTCAAATGAAGGCTGAAATGTTCAAGTCTCCAAAAAGAAATATATTCGCGTTTAAAACTAATTCCATCGTCTACAAGAAATCACATGAAGAAAGTTATTAAATTGGAATTATAGCCATAGGCAAATCCTTAAGGAGGATAATTTAGATTGTGAATTGAAAAGAGGACAACCATGTTGGCTCAAGGCATAAATTTGACATTAATCTGCCAAAATGTGGAGTTTTTATAGATTCTGACAGATCTATGAAGTACTGTGCATAGCTATTGAGCTTTCCATTGTAGTTACTATTAAAAGACATCTTGTTCCAATTTTGCACTAGGCTCTGCATTTCTGGGAAAAGCAGTTGGCTGTTTTCTCCATCATGCCCAGGAAGTAAAAATAATTGTCTTAAGGCTGAGACAGAAGTCTGACAATCACAAGTTAAAGCTCGACTTCTTGTGATCCTCGCTTAAAACCTTTCTTATTTAATTTTCTCATTTTCGTTCCATGGACAAAGCATAGCCTTTTTTCACAGCTAAACTGAAAGTAGATTAGCTTGTAGTTTCTAAACAGCTTGGAAAGTTTCAGGTGGTAGCTGCTGGAAATAGTCAAATATGGAGCGCTGCAATGACAATGTTTCTAATTAACTGCCATTATGTACTTTCCAATTCTGCTCCCTAGTTCCATGTTCAGGCCATCCTGAAGCAGCTGAAGGTTATACAAGAGTTCTTTACAAACTAAGCAGTTCGTGTCAGTACATATTTTTCTACAATATGCATCTGTTTTCTTGGGACACCATATGAATCATGGCCATTATGGTCCTCAGTTACCAATTAGTAAATTGCTAATTTACTAATTAGCAAAAGCTAATATAAAGCAAAAGCAGCTTTATGAATTTTAGTTGTTAGTGTACGCAACAAGGTAGATTTTAAAATACTAGTTCTATATTGTAGTTCTGAAATGGTTTTATAAATTGAAATGGCTTTACCCAGATAAATATGAACTTTATGTATTTTTAAAAATTGTTAATTACATTTTTGACATTTATTTAAGACCATGAGTTTTAAATTCTTTTGTAATTAGGACTCAGCTGTGAACTACCAAAGCTTTGCCAAGGAAAATAAACAATAATTCACTGCAAACCAACAAAATCTGAATACGTTTAATGTATTGCATAGACTGAATGAAATCAGGTATTTCATTGCTATTACAAGATTTTTAACAAGAATAAGCCATTATACTATATAACTTCTTCTGAAATGATTAAATAGTACTTAAATGTCATCTACTGTCAAAACTTAACATGATGTTGAATTTAAATTTTACTTTTGACATTTTTTCTGTTTCAGTTAGTATTTTTCCATATCTTTCTCTACCTAACGTGGTCGTGATTCTTATAACCAGAAATGTTAAATGTGATAGTGTGAGTCTTATCTATCAAGATCCATGACTTGTATGTGACTGATTTTAATGCAAGACTAAGCACTGACAATTAATATGGAGATGGCGTTTTTACAGTCTTGGTCATTACCACTTGATCAATTTTTGCAGAAGTGGGATATTTACTGTTTTTTTCCTAGTTTGACAGGCACAGTCAACCTGCCTGGCAGCTTAAGAACATGAAATTGCTGGCATGAAAGCTGTGACAGGAGATTGCAGAATCTGTATGTAGGACAATAATTGCTGATGCACTATTCAAGTAGCACAACCCAGTGCTCACTTATTTTATATGTTCAGCTGCAGGATAAAAATTCTATTGTAATAATTACTGTGGTAAGTGTAGTGCTTTTTATTTCTTTTATATCAGTCAAACATGGCATCATCAGAGTGCTGGATCATACACTCTTACTTGGTATTAAAGAATTAATAAGCAGGTTCTGTACGTTTGTTTGGATGGCTGTGGAAGTAAGCAGAGGATTATTCCTCTGTGTCATAACTCCTTTGGAACAGGTTGCCCAAGGAGGTTGTGGATGCCCTGTCCGTGGATGCATTCAAGGCCAGGCTGGATGCGGCTCTGGGCAGCCTTGTCTAGTGGTTGGCGACCCTGCACATAGCAGGGGGGTTGAAACTAGATGATCTTTGAAGTCCTTTTCAACCCAGGCCATTCTATGATTCTATGATTATATGACTCTTTGTCTGGAAAAAGGCACATACTGTGTTATAGTTGGAAAAAACAAACAATATGAAAGAAAAACAAACAGACAAACAGAAAAAACAAAACAAAACAAAAAAAACACCTGGCTGCCATGGCTACTTTCTTCAATTTTTTTTTAAGGTGAAGTTCATGAGTAGTGTTTATTGCATTTCCCACATTGAGCCCTGAATTGCTGCAGTCAAACTTTTGTGCTTCCTGCCCTCAGGACAGGAGATTCTGCTCCACCACCACCACTGCTTCTTTAGCTGCCTCTATCCGCTCCTGTCTCTACTGCACTTCTCAGCTCACCAAAATGAGAAAATACCTTCAATCACATAAATTATCTGCATCCTTGTATCATGCATAATTAATTCTCACTTGTGAAGTTAACCACTTAGTGCTTTTACCTTCCATATATTTGTTGAGGAAGGAAGATATTTGAAGAGGTAAGTGCCTTAGGGCCCCTTCAAGGGGCTTAAAACTGGAGAACTTCATTACAAAGTCTATCAAATGCAGGAGCTAGTATAGCTTGCTTTCAAAAGCATCAGTTACCTGTGGACAGGTGGTGATTCACTTGCTGACATTGATTAGATCTCTCTTCCAGAAGGAATTCTTTCAGCCTTACTGAGAAAATACCATGAGACATTATTCTTTGCAGTGTAAGGGTTGCAGGCTGGCAAAGCTGACCTTCCAGTAGATACAAATTGACGGTCCCTAGTCTTTCCATTTAAACTGCAGCTACTCAAGTGTGAAATTTCAGGACACCTTCAATGAAAACATAAGTTCTGGTGTCTCTTTTAAGTTATTTAGTTGAAAACTGTAGAGTTAGATGTTTTTAAAAACACTTTGAAAAAAACACTTTATTCAGATTATTAGCGAGATTCACAGAACCACTGGGGAAGCAAAAGACTTGCAGCTAGGGTTTGTGTCAGCAGCATATTAAATTAGTAACTGTGTGTAGGCTCAATGCAAGGCTTAACAGGTGCCCCAGATATGTTGTGCTGACTCCATGCATTGAAGTGAGTCTTATTCTGGTAACTGAGAGGAGGAAGGAGAGAAAGAGAGAATCTGCCACTGAAAAAGCTTTGGCTCATTCTAGAAAGAAGCAGACTAGCCTAGAGGCGGGCCAGTGTCAGGTGCCTTTCACTGGATATCCTGCACCATAAGAAGAACTCGATTACTACATGGTGTTTTGAGGGTGGTAGAGAATGCTGTGAAATTCAGGTGAGAGGAGAAAGAAGCTTTTTATTAGAGTGCATCTGAAATGAAAGCTATACCTTCCTCAACAGGTTTCCAATATTTTGTCTGTATACCATGTCAGAGTCTTAGAAGAATTACTTTTGTATTTTGTAAACAGCGATGACAATGAAGTCCCTAGAATGGAAAGCAGCTATGTTAGCTAAAATATGTTGCCTGTTGCTATGGGAACAGTAGCTCACAATTTTTTTATATAAGCACTTCGGCTACAGTTTTTCTGACATCTTATTCTAACAGAGAAACGTTCGTATTTCATCCCACATCAGTTTTTGTTGTTGTTGTTTTAAAAGCAGCATTGGGCAGTAATCCCCAGAATCAAATCCTGAAATAATATAACATCCATAGAAATATATTTCATAATCATTAACTGATCAATTTTTCAATTACAACATAATTAGGAAGATACCAACCTTGAAACTGATTTGTCTCTCCATTACTGATGGCTTAAACACATGTAGCTGCTGAAAAACATCGTGTATTCTGAATATTGTAATTAATACTCTGCCCATCTCCTATCCCCTTTCCATCATTTTTGTTGCAAATTGAGATGTACTAAGCAATAATCAATATTAAAATAGGCTTCAGATGTGTAGCTCGTTCCCTTCTGAGTTTTAACCAAAATGCAATTTCATATTACCTTAAAGAACATTCCCACTGGATCCAGCCAAACATTATTTTTCCCTGCAGAGAATTACCTACATTCTTGTAACACACTTTACACACTATGCAAGATACACGGTCGCTGTTCATTTCTTATTCAATAAAAAAGTGTTATATTTGTCTTGATATCAGAAAATGGAATTTGGAGCTCATATTTTCCCCATGACATTATTTTATTAAATTACGTAGTTGCTAAATAAACAGAGGATTATATATCTGCAAGAGACAAGAAACAAGCCAAGCAAAACATATTTTGCCTGTATTTGTTAAGCATTGTGATCCAAGTAAAATAGATCAATATTATGAGAAGAAGGAAATTTTTTATGAATATGGAGATGCATTCACTACCACATTTAAGATAAAAATCCAGGAAGCATTTTCTGCTTAAAAGGTATACTATTTTTCTGTCATCTTATTATGTGGAATAACCTCATTAAACAAAGCTTTTATCTTCTTTAAACTATTCATCTTCCATTTGCCGTGATAATTTTTCTTTTTGCTTCAGTTGTGTTGCCTTCAAGTCAAAGAAGTTCCAAAAACAAATGCATTTCTTGAGCAACTGAATGGATAGCATTGACTCAGGAGTTGTACAGTGTACCACTGAGCATTTTGCAGGTCATTGCTAGGATCTTCCTTAATAAACCAATAGGAAGAATTAGTAATAAAAACTGTACTTCTTCTCACCTCCCCTGGATCAAACCTTCCTTTTCTCCTTGTAAGTCATCCCGCCTCTCCTAGTATAGGACTAGGTCATCCCTTCTGTGCACATCTAATCTGAATCCCACTTATAGTCATTGAGGAGACCGTGCCATTCAGTACCTGTGATTGCCTCTGCAGTGGGCCAGGGTCCCAGTGCCACATGGCCACCCACACAGTTACAGAGCAGATGCCTTGGCATTTTTCAGTAATAAAGGTACAGAAGGCATCTTTCCCAAAAAGCAGTTTTATTGCAGGCATGTTACGTGTGGAAGATGAAGACAAAGGTGAGGTGATTTCAGCAGCACAACACAAGCAAGAGCAGTGTTGTGTCAGCCTGTCTCAAGGCCAGCATGATATCCCTGGCCCATTTCATTTACAAATGCGGACGGAGCCTGTACTGATATTCCTGAGCAACAGCGTGTACTTGGATTGACATATTCTCTCATTCTGAAAAATGCAGTCATTTCTCATGTGGCCACCAGATAGCTGAGATTTCCTTCTTTGGGACTGCACAAAACTGAGGGGCAGTTCTTCCTCTGGTATACGTTATTGAATTGAATCGAGCTATGACACTTGACAGCAACTCAGAAACTCTCGGCTATTTCTCTCCCACACGCACCAGGATGATAAAACCTATTCATCCCCCTGTGAAGCTTTATGGAGAAAGAAAAGGATCTAGCTCAAAATTGGATTGAGGATAGCTCAGAATAACCTGATGTTTTTTTAACATAAGAGTTTTAAAGCCTTTCCTGTACTGTCTTGTAAACAACTTTTCTTGCATATTCCATCTGATTTTTCTCAATTATCCACTGGTATCATTCAAGATGAAGAATAAATTTAATTCTCTTAAATGAAACTGGGTTATTGTTCCATTTAAGAAGTTGGCAGAACTCCTGGGTCAGGATCTGCACTTCTGCCAAGGTGAATTATGACTGTGTTTGTTAATTGCCACAAGTTTTTAACGATATTAGTGAACTTTGTGATTTGAATAGGTGCTATTTTATTTACTCCTCATAAACTCTGAAAAGTTACAGAAAGCATGTTCTTATTTTACTGTTTAAGGTCATACCTTGTCTGTGCTTTCTTGACCTCTTTTTCTGTATTTTAGTCTTCAAAATATTGCACAGTGTTTGCACAACCTTTTGCAAACCTTTCCAACAGTATGCAATAGGAAGTAGTTCTGCAAAAAGAGTTATGGAGATGATAAAGAATATATTTTAATCTTGTTTATGTCTTTAAAGGCATTTATTTATTTATTGAGAAGAAAGTACATTTTATAAACAGGAACTTTCTGAAATGGATAACAAAATCTTACCTGATTTCCATAATACAGCAAATCATTTTTTCTTGAAAGAGAGATGTGCTAAAAGATTTTAGGTATTTTTATAGCTTTGTGGCTGAAGTTAAATCTGTTTTTTCATCAGTGCTGGATATGCAAAGAGTGCTAGATAAGGTTTTGTGTATGCTTGGACAAGATATAAATATAAGCTATTACCATCTGAAACTTTTCTCATGGTAGCACGTATATTCAAAACCTTACTTTCAAATATGAAAAATAGAAGTTCTATGAATCTGCAAAGGCTTCTGACCAGCCTTGGTACAACTTCCTTCCAGACTGCTAAGGCAACTGCTATTATTCTCAAGCACTGATATAAAGTTTGCAAGTTTGTGAATTTTAATCACCATGCCTTGGCGTGGAAGTGAGTATGAGCATAGCTGGGGCAATCCACAGGATCTACCTTGGAGCAAGTAGTTCAGCTCCGGAGGCTGATTTCCTTATATTAGACAGTGGAGATTTGTGGCATGCAGCAGTGCTATTATTGCCAGAACCGCTCACTTCTGAGTTTGCAGATCTGAGTGTGAGCCCCAGTACAACCTACCCATGTGTAGGTGTGAGAGTGGGCAGTGGCCTTCCCTCTTTTCACACCCTGCCCTCCAAGCTTTGAGTCATGTGGTAATGTGGGATGCTTGGTTTGCTCTGAGCACCTACCATCCTGGATGATCTGTGCGTGAGTCACATCCCAGAGGAGCTTGGGGTGAGGAACGTTCATCTTCTTAGTTTAGAGCAGAATGGATTAGGCTAACTCAGTTAGGTTGAAACCTGTAAGGTTAAGGTGCAGGAAGTACAAATGATTGGCCATAGCCAGGGCAATGGTTTCTTCTTGCCGCTATGCCATGACCAGTGTGGAAATTTGCACTGGCAGCTGCCAAATCTGTGGCTCAATGAAGAACTCAGTTTGGAAGAATAGGCAGCAGGGAAGGCTTCTGGTTCCAAGTAGTGGTGACAAGTGTATCTGCAGCATGTAAGCATCTCATGTCAGCCTAATTGTTCAAGGGTTGTTCTTCTGTTTGCACATGCAGGATAAAATGTATTGGAAATCTGTTTTGCCTTCATTTCTAGAAAAAAAAATCAGTTGGGATTTAATGAAATGTACTTTTTTTTTTTCCTGTTAAATAATTATTTATTGGGACTTTGACATGGTTGTGTGTTAAGTATCTGGTTTATGTTTGAATTTCAGAGGTGACATTCATTTCACCTAAGTATTTACATTGTAGGTGCCTATGTTAAAGGTAGTTACCCAGCCTTACTTTACATTAAATGGAGAAAAGCAAGCACTTTCAGGATATGATTCATCTGACCTATTTAAAATTTCTGTTTTAGGATTAGATGAATAGCACACTAAAAGTACTTTATCTCCACATTGACTATATATGGACTCAAAACTCTACTGAAATTCATTTAGGCAGTTGGATCTTGTTCCTGTTGAGTCAAATAAGTATGCAAGAAAAGTTCAGGAAGTAAGGCTTCTAAAGAACTTTAAATCACGTTGGCATTTTGGTAGAACTCATGTCAAGGAATATGCATCTATTATGGGGTTTTTTTTGAATGATAAGTAAAATGATTTTTCAACTGATCATTCTTTGTGAGAATTGTTAATGTATTAGGTGTATAGGCAAGTCCAAATTAATTAGAATAATTGATTAGCAAAAGAATCTGCACTACACAAGTTCCTATGTGAAAGAATAGAAATACTGAAGTCTTAATTTCCTTGAATTTGTGTTCTCTAACTCGATTTCTATCTCTTCCTTCTCTTTATTGCCCCATATAGCATCCCATACAGAAGCAATGCTAAAGCTAACTCAGATCTGACTGAGCATTAACTAATACCCGTATGCCAGCTGGGCACTAGGCTTTCAATCAGCTCTGGTATCATGGCTTAGTTCCACCTCAGTGGTGACGCTAACTTGCACTTCTCTCCTTTGCTCATTTTATGACTTTCACAAATTATCTGTGAATTCTGTTTCTCTTTTGGCAGAGTCTCTGAATTCCTTGAGTTAGTGGGAGACTGCAAACTGCCAGACAAATGGACCACGTGTCTGCACAAGCCAGATCCTTCAATCTAAAGTACAAATAGGACATATAAATAAGACTACAAGAATAGTGGAAGGGCAGTTGTAGACTACAAACATCAAGAATGCTGTGGAATATGAAGTACAAATACCCCTAAATTACTATTTACTTGAGTCATAACTCTTTATAACACAGCACCATGGGTGTATTTGCAGACTGGGACCAGTCAGCAGTCTTTTGTTCAGTGATCACTCTACCTGGCCTTACTCTGCTATTGCATGCTTTTTGTGATCTTTGTGCATAACACATTTTAGCTAGCCAGATGCGCGGTCCTTTCCCACATGACACATTTGGCAGATCCATAGATGGATTAATAGGTTTGACAGGATGGAAATGAAGTAATTTAGGTCTACTTAAAGTGACTGAGGCTGGCTCTTGGACTATATTTCATATTTCTTCTATATGTCTGTAATTTTAGTTATGCATGAATTAAAATTCACTCTGCTCATGCTCAGAGTTGATCACTCATGAACAAATTGCAGGCCATGTAGCTGTAATTACTGCACTACAGTGTGGAGTTAATAAAGCTCTGCTGAGAACTGAGCTGTGGCTCAGTGCTGTGCTAATGACAGCTTGTATGGCTCTTCCACAGAAGTTGGCTTACACAGAATCATCAGAGCCTGCCTTTTTGCAGAAAGCTTTTAGAGACCCTCAGTACTGGTAATCTCATGTTGTATTTTACCTGCAGCTTGTGTGAAGGAAGAGCTGAGCGAGACATTAGTCTAACTAATAAGCCTTGCAGAAGCACAGGGTTCAGAGAACACTGTTAAAGCTGATGATAATTGTGAACAGCACCTCTCAAATCTGATCTTTAGGACTGACTAGAGTGCCACTTAAAATTCACTTTTAAAAAGCAGGTTCTGTATCCAGCTGCCAGAGAGAAGTCTCACAAACACTTCTATAGCTCTAATCATGATGCTGTGCTTTTCATGCCTCTTTTTTTTTGCTGATTCTGGCTTAAAAGGTCAGATAGTTCATGTATCATTCATTACTTTGACCTAGCAGCATCAAGCATCTGTAGCAGTTAACTCTGCAGCTATTATTCTCTAACCCCTTGGAGTGAAGGCTAGAAGCCTCGAAGTCCTGAGCTTTGAATTCTCTCATGTTTCAACAAAAGGATTTTGCTATTGAAAATGACACAAACCATACCTCAAGTATATAAATAAGGCTGTTATGTGGGGTGGGGATAGAAGAACAGGAACTGACTGCCAGCAGTAATTCTCACATAACTATAATACACAGTGCATATTAGAAACGCAAGTATGGGATTTGGGGTGGTTCTTCTATTTGTTTGTGTTTCATTTATTGATGGAATAATATCTGTCCCTAAGACTTAGTGAAGTATTTAGAATCTGTAAGGTATCAGGCTGAATAAGAACTCACATTAGACATTTTACTTCTATTTGTCTCCATAGAAACAGAATGTTCAAAAGTGTTAAGTTATTTTTGTCTGGAGTTTTTACATGCCTCAGAATTTGGACATGTGCTCACAGGGAAAAGCTGTGAGATCTCAGTTAAATTGTGTTGCTTTATGTACCATCAGCAGGTGAATGAGATGTTTTTGAATGACTAGCGTCACAAAAATAAACTCTGGAAAGAGAACAATTCAGAACTCGGTATTGCAAATAAATAATGTTTCATCAATTTGCAAAATCTATGCAGTGAATTACATCCTGCTTAAAATATCTGGAGCCAGAAATCTTTTGCCGTTGCCCCCTTGGAAATCCAATGGGGATAGGTAAGACTGCTGAAGGATGGTTAGCAATGTGGCTGTGTGAAATTTAATCTATGTTGGAACTTTGTTTCTCAGTAGAGACATAGTAATTCTTCAGAAGAGCAGGGAAACTGCACTGCAGCTGAATTAAATCTCACTTTATCTGGCTTTTTAACATACAGTTTTATTGAAGAAAAACAGGTCCAAAGCCTAGAGTTCAGTGAAGGAAGAGCTTCATGGAGAATGACTTCTTTCAATCCCATTACTTAACAGAAAAACTGGTATTTATTTTCACTGATTTTATTTCAAACGTATTGATGTCTGAAATAAAATTGCTGGGTGGTGGGAAAGTTAAATTTTGTCAGGGCTGAACTGGTAGATATCAGTATTAAAGGATCAGCTCTTCCTAGAAAGATTCAAGAGTCATCATTTTTTTAATTAAATGCATTTTTCTTGTGCAAAGCAGAATTAGAATGAGTGAAGATTAAAACTAATAACAGCAAATATAAAAAATAAATATAATATGAAGTCACATTTGCAGTCATATAAAAGTTAACATTCATTTGCTGCTTTATGTTACAACACAGAAAGACAAAAGGAGACGAAGTAAAGAGAAACCATAGAAGTGCAGGAAAGATGTTACCTAGAACGTCATGTCAGACAGGAAGAATACTATGCAGAGCCAGAAAATTGTCAACAAGCAACAGAGAACAAGCTTGACATTCATACAGATGCTGTGACAAGAACACAAATACACATTATATCTCCATTGCAAAGAACTTTGCTGCCTCCAAGCTACCACACAGTAGCGTCTCTAATTTCTCTTCAAAACTTGAGGTTAACTAAAGGACAGCCACAAATTTAGTCTGCAAGTAACAAAAATCCATGGGATGCTAAAAGGCAATTCTAGGAAAAACGAGGTAAGTGGAGTTGAAAATAGTTCAGGTAGCAGAGGAAACAAGTACGTTAAAATTTTGTCTTCTAGGTAACTAACTGTACACTCAGAGATGTGCCTTACTTGTATGATACTGTCAAAAAATGTTATTTTTTGTAGACTAAATCCAATCCCTCAAGAGAATTTTTTTTTAAAGTATACAATGTTATTTTTAAAATTTGTGTTATTAAATGAACAGAAGACAATCTATGTACTAAACCTACTGGGCAAAGAGCATATGCGGTGAATGGTGTGCCATCTCTATGTAGTGGGTAGTCACTAAATCATATGAAACAGGCACTAGCAAATACCTGTTAGCTAGAAAATATCTATACATATGCTGTGCTTTCATTGTGATAGTGTAAAATTATTTCTTGCTTTAAGAATGACAAATACGGCAAATGACAAATGCTTTATTTTGCAAAAGTGAATATTGAGGTGGACATCAAGCTACCCAAGAATACTCAAGCACAACTCTACTCTATCATAAATGATGGAAAGAGGTTGATGCAGTACGAAGCAGATTACTTTTGTAATCTTCAGTATTAATGTGTTATACTTCATATTTCTTATGACTAGGTATTTAAAATGAAGAATCATAAAATTGGCGGGGATCTGTCTAAATCATCTAGTCTGGCTCCCACTCAAAGTAGGGACAACCTTGAGTGGTTGCTCAGGGTCTTGCAGAGGCAAGTTCTGAATTTCTCCAAGAATGGAGACTTATCTAGCCTTTCTGGAAAACCTGCTGCAATGTTTGACATCCCTCAAATGTAGATTGTTTAATCACATCCAATGGAGTGTCCACGAGGAACTCCAATTCCTTTTATGCAAAGCCTTGTAACGAGCTGAACATTAACCTCAGCCGTGGCAGAAGGTTATTACAAGGGGCAGGACTTGGCAATGGTCTTGAACATCATGAGTTTTGTATCATAGTGTTTCTGTAGCCTGCATGGGTTCTTCTGATTAGCTGTCATATTCTCCAGCATATTGATCTTTCTCCTTAAACTGATAGTATTGCTGATACTGGACCACCAGCAGTAGAGAAGAGAAGGCTCTGAGGAGACCTTATAGTGGCCTTCCAGTACTTGAAGGGGGCAGGTAGTGACAGGACAAGGGGAAATGGCTTTAAACTGGAAAACGGTAGATTTAGACTAGATATTAGGAAGAAATACTTTACTGTGGGGGTGGTGAGACACTGGAACAGGTTGCCCAGTGAGGCTGTGGATGCCCCCTCCCTGGAAGCATTCAAGGCCAGGCTGGATGGGGCTTTGAGCAACCTGGTCTAGAGGGAGGTGTCCCTGCCTATAGCAGGGAATTGGAACTAGATGATCTTAAAGGTCCCTTCCAACCCAAACCATTCTATGATTTTATGACCCTGTTCCCTTATCCAGGCATTGGTGAAGATGTTGAAAAGCACTGATCCTAGTTTTAACCCTTGGAGATGCCACTAATAGTCAGTTACTGGGGATTTTTTATTACTCATCACAGCACTGCAAACTCCTGCTGGCTCTCCATCCACCACAAGGACAGGTAGTCCACCTATCTATAGCCATGGTTTGGGGTATTCGTATAGGGTTAATGATACTCATAATACATGCGATCTTCATGAATATTAATGCATTGCATTTGTGTTGTTCTCACTGAAGACATGACTAATATTTAGTCAGTATATTAAGATGTTTCTAGCTATGCAGCTGTTTCCACTTCAACTCGAAGTGTCTTTGGAATTGGATATTTCGGATGCAGATATTATCTGATTCTGTGTTTGAGTACTGCTCCAGATGGACTGATAAGAGATGATTTCTGAAGGCAGTTTTATGTGGCTAAATCTCTACAGATCTGATCTCAAGAATGCTGAAATCACTCAAAAAACACCGTCCAAGTTTCTGGGTTTAAATGAGATCCACTGAAATCCCAAGTTCGTTTGTTCAACAAATGCACTTAAATTATTGAAGAACTGGTGAGAATAGCAGCAAAGAATGGTAAAAGGAAGCATCCTGAGTATGAATAACTGTAGTTTAAAACTTAATCTATAAGATTCTGTTAAATTTATTAGAAGATTTCACTACAGTTATTCTCCTCGTGTACAGAATTTGATAGGAGGAGACAAAGTAATGCTTTGGCCAGGATTCCAAGCAAGATACTCAAAAGAATTTTGGAAACACTTGAGATCTTTAAAATATACATTATTGAAAGTATGAAGTTAGATTTGGTCCTTGTGCTGAAATGTCTACCCATTTCTTAGTACAAACAGAGTAAACGGTATATTAGCATTGAGATATTATAGGGAAAAGTACCAAAGAAATTTAAATACATGCACACAAAGATAAGCTCTGGTGCTTTGAGGAATGTTCAAGAACAACAGTTTTGTCCTGTGGTTACCTTTGCTTATTTTGAGGAATGATTTTTCCTTTTCTCATCAAATTGGAAACTTGCTTACAGCAAATTTCACTCATGTAAGATATTTCAGAAAGAATCTATAAAAACATCTGCATCTGCTTTAACAACAACAACAGCAAAAAAAAAAAAGTGCTGGTTTGCATTCACCTGGAACTGTGAAGCTTTTCAAGTGATACGGGATTAGAGATGCTTCTGGAAATTTTGAGTCACGTATGAACACTTACCATTATGTGTCCAAACCAAAGTAATCCTGTTCCTAAGGCTCTCCTGTGATTTGGAGAAGGCTTTGTATTCTTTCATTCACTCAAATATCAGAAATGATGTTCTAGCTCCGTAAAATGAGTAGATAAAGAGATAAAGATTTTAAAGGTACTAAAATGATTTGGGTACCTTTCTGTAAAAGAGATGCACATTATTTACAGTAAGTGTGGGTCAAAGTTTCTCATCAGGTCTAGTATTTACTGAGGCCTTATTTTACATTGTTATTTTTAATTGACTTTGATGAAGCCTTTAGTTAACAGCATGATTCTCAGTGCACTTTGTGAAGGAAGGTTAAACACAAAAACGAAAAGCCAGAAGACTTATTTCTCTAAAAGAGCTTTTGTAATAACGTGAGCCAAATCCACATATTCTCTTGATCAGTTCCATCCAGCCCTCCGCACCAGAAAGCTAACTGAACAACACTGATCTGTTTCATATTATTTGGCTACATTTAGTATTATGTAAGAGTTACTTGTTCGTACACTTTGATATTCTTATCTTAAAATATCACATGCACTCCCAGAAAGACCAGGCCAACAACCTGCTTTGTTTCTGGTGTTACAGTATAATCTGGATTTTTCAAATATTAGAGTTGTTCTTTCTTCACTGTTGATATTGTTCCTACTGAGAAACACTGCCTCAGCTGACGGATGACAGAAGGTGCTGTTTTCCAAAAGTTCTGAATGTAGGTCAGTGTGACTGCACTGAATGGAGGGAATTTATGGCAACGTGCATGCACATCTTGGCAAGCAGTCCGCACTGTCACCAACTGGTGGTGAGGGCACTGTGTGGTCATGGGAATTCCTGGAAAGTTCCTTCTCACTGCTGATTGGAAAAGGCAAGCTCAGTAATGGTAGTAGAGGAATATATTCGGGACCGCTATGTGGCACACATTGCCAGTTTTACTGTGGAAGAGTTCTCACAACTATGCCAATTGTGCTATAGGAGATTTATCGCTGTTATGCTTCTGATTTTAGAGAGGAATAGCCTTTGTGTTGTTGCTGGTAACATTTGCTTAGATTGCAGGAGCTCCGCATGACCCTGGTAGAGAATTCCTCCTGTTCAGTGGGGAAAAAAGTAAGGGAGGAAAAGCAATTGTGCTTGCAGAGTCTAATAACATTTGTGTATTGAGCTGCACCAAGTTTAGAATGTTCTGTGTCATCAACGTGAAATACATCTTTCACATCTACCATCTTTTCAGTTGTACAGAAGATACACTGACAGATTACATTGTACATGGGTCTTTTAGGATATTGATCAGATTTTTATATTTAAGTAATACCTCCGTAAATGTGTCATCTTGAGATGAGATTAAAGCTCTTATTATTGCTGAGATAGATAGTGGGAAGTGTATCCTCGCGCAACTTTTGAAGCTGTTATTCATGAGCAATCGGCTACATCAAACACTGCAATAGGGAAAGAAGTGTGACATGTTGGTATTTTGTAGTTTTTAATATGCTTTATACATGTATTATTAATAATAAGATAGGAAAAAGTGGAGATATTTGTTCTGAGCAAGTGAACTTCTTTGCTTTAGACTGTCACAATTGCTTTAATCTTTTTAGATTTCCAATGTTATTCAAGTCTTGAATGTAAACTGAAGATGTTATTAAAAAACTGGCAGGTCATACAAGCCCTGATTCTGGATTATAAATATCTCTTAAAAACTGAAATGCTGCAATTCCACAGCATTACTCATACAAAAAGGGAAGGAAGAAAAAGAAGTGTGAGAGAAACAGATCCTTTAATTGGAATCCCAGCAGATTCTCATGCTTCTGCATTTCATATCTTTCTGTTTCAAGTTGGAACAAATCCAAAGTTTGTCCTGACTTTTACTGGCTTCACACTGCACTTTAGATTTCATCTTGCTCTCCAGATGTGTTAGAGGTACCCCACTGTTAGGACTTTAGCTTAGGAGGTCTTTGAGAGGGAAGCAGGAGTGAAACCTTTTTGTGTGTGTTTTCTTAAAATGAGCGTGTGGGGCTTTCATCTATTTCAGTAAAATAGCTTATTGTTTGTCCTCCTGTTTTGTGCAGCATATACAACACAGTCCTGATCCTAAATAATAAAACTAATTGTCTAGAACCTGCTTTTTCATTTCTGCTGAATTTAAAAGATAGATTTTTCACTTTTCTGGTGTCTTTAAATAGTCTTTAAAAACACATTATTCCTGCAGTGTGAGAAAGAATAAGGCTATCAAATAGAAATATGAGGAGAAAAATACATGGGTGGAATCTAAATACCGTTCTTAATTTAGTAGAACTCAGTGAAGCCACAGTTCTTCTTTCCAAGGTTTCACTTCAGCTATTTTTATATGCGTTTGAAATAATTCCTAAGAAGTCACATGTAAAATGTAAAAGAAACTCAGGATGAACCCAGATATTGGGGCATGATGATGTCTCCACCTCATAACTAGTTACCTTAAGCATTTAGCACTGCTTTGAGCTGACTGCCAGTTTTTAATCAATGATGTCAATACAGTAGCTGCTCCTGTCTTCTCATTTCCCCACCAATTTCTGACGTGACAGCTTATCAAATGCCTGGGTGAAATACAGACAGATTGCTTTCATCACCTTTCTATCATCTGTTTCCTTGGTCACCCTGTCACAGAACTCACTTGGATTTTTTTGGCAAATAAATAGAAGTTGGAGTTTGGGAAATTTTTTTCTGTCTGTCATCCTCAAAGAAGTAAGCCCTCTTTTCCCTAATGACTGATATGAGTGTTCCGCCTGGGAGATAGGTTGGAGTGAAATGCATTTTTCAGTCTTGTTCCTTTCCTCAATTCAGTGTCTAATATATTTAACCCTTTTCAAGTTGCTAGTCTGCACAGCCTTCAGCAAGACAGCTCACCTCTAAGGGCCTGGGTGGATATCACTGTAGTATCGAGGGAAAGAAAAATGATTTTTTTTTTAAATCTGCTCAAGTCTACTGAAGTTCTTTAAAGCTGACATATCACCTGCTGTAGCAACTTGTCCAGCAAGAGCCTAGAGACCTCCTGTTTGCAATTTCAACCAGTTAACTGTGTTTTGCAGCTGGCTGCACACTGCTGGGCTTTGTAAGCATAGCCCAGAGAAATCAAATGTTAGGCTCTATTTCTGGAAGGTTAAAGCAAATAATGGAAACTGAAGGTAGGGCTGTTTCATGGAGTGATGATTTTTACTGTCGATATCCTCTGTGTCGCTAAGTGTAGGGACAGATTTCCCACATGGCAGGCCCCAGCAGGAGGCTGGCCAGCTCAGCACCGCAGGCTGTGGGTGCCACCTTCCCTTCCTCTGTGCTTGCCTCTAGCAGTGGGTCAGAGTGGTGGGAGGGGTGCAGGATGCTGCCAGCTCCCCCATTCATATGCATTAACTGTGTTTCTTTCCATTTACTGTCTCCAGTAACATTACGACTGAACACTTTTAGGGACTATTCTCTGATAAACGTTTGCTTTAGTCCTGTAAGATTGTGATAGAAATTTCTGGAAAGTTCAGTGCTAACTCTGTGCAGAATAGGGGCAGAAATCTCTAGTGCTGAAATATTGGCCTGCTCTCTCATGCAAGGACAGCAGGCCGTCTGGCTTCCTTAGGTATGGATAACAATGAAGGCCTGATTGTACTTCTTTGACATTATGCTAATGAAATGCATTACTTTAAAATTAATTCTATAATACAGTGCAAGAGTGTGGATCATTGAATAATTCCAACAGGACAAAATCACCTATCAGAGCCAATCTATTAATTTCCATCTCTTTATAACTAAGAATAAGATCTTTTTTCTATTATTTTATTCTTTGATTACACATCCATTTCATCTTGTAGAGAAGAACAAAATTTAATATTGCTCCTTAGATTTGAATTTAAATACAGATATGAGCTGGCTTGATTATTCATCGGTGCATATGACTAAACCGTATAATACCTACCAAACCAATTAAAAGATAGCTAGCACTGTCAAAGCAACTTGGCAAACTATAACAGGTGGAAAATAAGAATAAAGACATAGTGGTTGGCCCATAGAGCTTTTCTTGCTCTTTTGCATGCCCATTTTCACAGGCAGCAGGGAACGCAGAAAATACCAGATGATGCTATGTATGCAGGAAAGATACTGTCCTATCCAGGGATCGTGTCAAGAATGGCTGAGTTTTCCCAAGGAGATAATGTGAGTTTTGAGATCTCTGTACTGACATTACAGCATTATAGTCATGTAATTTTTTTTAATTCCACTTTATTTATTTATTTATTTATTTTGTTAATGAAGGAATAAGAATATAAAAGCTATGTATGTTTTTACATGAAAGGATAAAAGCTATAATATTGAGACAGATCAAAGTTCGCCTTCTGTGTCCACAACCTCAGCTGGCACACAATCTATATAATCCCCCCAAATTACTCTGTCTATCTACCCTGCTTGACAATGACACAAATAAACATTCACTATTTGGTTTTAAACAATGACCATTCTAAAAGCTGCAAAAAAATAGTGGGGAAGGAGTGAAAGAAAGACAGAGACGTTCATTATCTCATACAAATTTTTAACTAGCAATTGCACACTGCTTTGGTGTCATTGGATTTAGCGAGTCCAAGGAGAAAGTGACCTTCATGTATTTGCACGTTTCTCTGGTGTCTCTTCAGCATGACAAGATTTACTGTAATGAGGAAGGATGAAATTCAGCAGAACGTTTTGTCACTAATTAATTGCAAATGTTTTTCTGCAAATTCTGTCTTTTCTTTGGGTGCAGGAAAGATTCTACCTGATTCTTGTTGCTATGCAAACAAATAAAACAAGATTGAAAAGGCCCTGAAAGCCCCATAGAAATTGCATGGTTAAAGCATTGACACAAGGTGTCTTTGTACCAGGTAAAAAAATGTGATTTAATTGAGGTAACAGTTAATTCTGCTTCAGTGGACATTTCAGCCATGAATCTCCAGGGAAGTTCAGTCCACAAAAGAGACAGAATCAGCTGCAAATGGGGTCTGGCTTTTTACTGTGCTTTTTAAAAGACTGAAATGCAGCCCCAGGTTCGCGGCAGACGGTGTGCTCGCGAGTCAAATGGGTTTTACATACTGCAGCACGCTGCCATTCAGAAACAAATTAAATAAATAACGTGAGAGCCCCAGCTTCTCTCCATGGCAACTGCTGCATCGCTCGAGCCTCGTGCCACCTCCTCAACAACTGCACATGGGGAAATAAGCCAGTGCCAGCACAGAGGAAAAATAATAAGGAGAGGTTTACAGAACCTGCCCAGGCTGTCTGTCATGGGCTTTGTGTAGACTTCCAGGGCTGTATTTTTAAAGTCTTCTTCAGTATGTTTTGTAGGGTTGTTCTAGCTCGTCCTCACTGCTGAGTGGGAGCTGAGTGACTGGCCAATGAGAGAAGTGGAGCTGTGTGCCATGTCTCGTGGGCAGGGAGGAAGGACTGACTGCTCTGGGTCTTCCTGGGGCACAAGCACCAGGTCACTCCAGCAGTTCTTCCCAAGGGCAGACTTGCACACTGCACTTGAGACCAAGCTACAGCCACCAAATGATAAAGGAGGCTGTTGACAGCAGGTAACACGAATCCTTGAGCTGTATTCAATTGTCAGCTGGACCTATATGTCTTCTTTCACTGAGTCCATTTTAGCATGTAAAATGAGCCAGAATAAGTGGCAGGGTCACCACATCCAAGCTGCCCCAAAAGAGGGGACACAGAATAAGGCCAGGTTCTGCCTGGTAAGGTGCTGGTTGGGAAGGATTCAGCCCATGCTGGAAACAAGTATACACCATAATGTCCATGCAGCATATATATGGGCTATGCTTTTTCTTTTAGCAGCACTGCACTTTCAGCAGAGACACTGAAGAGATTTTGGCAAAGTGGGGCATTCATTGCACTGATTTGGGTAGGAGCATGCTGTAGCCATGTGACAGTTCTCTATCAAACTTTTTGTCTTACTTCAGAATGTGAGTCTTAGAGTGTTTCTGATATTTTTATGTTTTAATCAGAAAGGGATTAAATATCATGGTGTCTTCTGCATGAGCAGGGACCAAATTTCATGACCTGCAACTCTAATGCCCTTCAGATCTAATGGGTTACTCTGTGAAAACATTCTAAATATTCCTCATAATTAGTCTGTAGAGTCCTGGTACTGTGTCAGAGGTGGGAACTCTATATTGTAGACATGGTACAATATCAATATACAGACACTGTGTCTACTGAATAAGCATACATAAGTGTATGAAGTACACACTTTATTTACTTTTCTATAGCCCATAACAAGAATTTCTGTATCCATTTTATATTATCAAAAATATTATTCTGGTACCTTCAACTTTCTTTCTAGGCACACATTTTGTTTCACTTTGCCAATGTGCTGCTTAGAGACTTGCTGACTTACTAGCATTGTGGCAGCCAGCAATAGGTGGTTATTAAGAGAACTAATGGAAGGATGTGGAAAAAGCACAACTTTCTCCTTTTTGTTACAAGAGAATTGATTGTAGATGTCTTTGTGGAAAGCTTTCTTATCATATCAACAGGTCAATTTGCCAGGAGAATGCCCTAGTCACTAGTTTAGAGAGACATACTTCATGGGTCAGTGCATTCTTAATTATTTAAACAAGATGGAACAGCTCCAGCTGGAGAGAAAATAACATTAGCCTGGTGGTTAGAGTACTCAGCTGTCACTGAGAGATACAGAGTCAAGTCCCCACGTCAGGGCAAGCGGAGTATAGGCACTACTCTGGGCATCTGACCAATTGCCTTTTGGCTGTTCTCTAATAGCAGTGTTTACATCTCACGTTCCTCATGACAAATTCTGAAATGTTTTGATTTTACTCCAATGAAGATTAAAATTAAGACCCAAACCTCATTTCAAGAACATTGTTTATGAGGAAGAAGAGGCTGCCTGGCTAGACTTCCCGACCCACTGTTCAGAAACAGTTCTAGGTGATTTTTTTTTTTTTTTTTTTAATGAACAAAGAAATCTGGTGGATTTAGTCACTTGAACGTACTAAGGAAGTGCAAGTGTGTGCATGTGTAGCTGAAAGAATGGGAGTGTGGGAGGGATTAAAGAAAAGAAAACATCGTGGGGGAGAATAGGCAGAAATACCACTTTACTGATGCTCTTGTCTAGCAGCTTTTTTGGAATCTGTCTCATTTTAGAGGAATGTCCTCAGAGCTGAAAGTTCTCTATAGCCCATTTCCTATTGCCAAACCTTGAATAGCTTTGCTGTTCTACCATTCCTTGTGTTGGAGATGCTCTGTCACACTTAGGGTCAGCCAAGATCTTTTCTTCTTTTCTGGGACACCTAAAGACTCAAGTAAAGTGGCAGCCTGCATGGGAAACAGAGGTAGCAGCTGGAAGCAGTACTGAAATGCCTTTCTATATTATCATGAGCTACTCAATGGTTTCTGGTCATAGCTGTATGGTATTTTTCTACATGTAATCAGGTACAGGAAGTACTCTTAATAGAGCCATTTTAGGAAGCTGTGCTATTTCAGACTTTTTCAGGCTATGATAGCTCTGTGCTACAGCAAAACTCTTGAAAGTTTTTCTCTAAGAATTTCTTGTGGAATCAGAACATATCAAAATAACACATAATTGGGGAGAAGCTTTAGAGATGTGTGTAATACCAGACTCGAGATGTGAACTCTTTTCCTTTGATTAGAGTGAGGACCATATATACACGACTCATAGACTTTGGCAAGAGTTGTATTTTTATGCCCAAAGGTGGATTTGAGCCTTCAAAACATAGTTTATGTGTGTATCCTCAGATGGTTCCTGGAAATGGCAGTAATGGGTGTATTACAGAGATGTGTGCAAAAGCTCCAAACCACTTCAAAGGGTAGTACTCTTTGAAGTAGTCAGCCAGGGCTAATCACCTTATCAAAATTTGAGGTGACATATTGAAGTAGTCATTTGGATGCTACATCCAGATAATAAATGTTCAGAATGAGACTTACTCTGTGTGTCTATCCTACTCTGATATTTCTGCCAATCATGTACACCTCCTGAGCCCGTGGTACTTTGAAACTGGTTATGTTGTAAGTGCTGGTTGCAGAGCAGCCATTCCAGGCTACCGCCTTCTGTGGTTTACTTGGTACACCTGCAGCAATGCAGAAATGTTGTGTGAAGCTGACAGAGTCAGTTGTTGGCTCTGGGTCTAAAAGACTGTTTTCCAGATAGGCACAATCTTGCTGTGTTCTGCCCCAGGACAAATGAAAGCTGCTTGAAAGCGGCTAATGGTCACCATGCTGACCCTCAGCTAATTCACCCTCCCTTACAACCACATTATTAGCTCAGACTCATCACCATGCTAATTGTTTTTTGTATCTTACAGTCACAAGCTATGCAGGATAGGCAGTTGAACACATCTGCTTGTAAATAACTATTCAGACGCTGAACTTTTCTGAAGGCAATGTGACTGAGACACAACTGCTTCTGAAGCCCAATTGTTTTCTCTCGTTTTTCTATTAAAGTCTGAATACTTTGCATCTCAGATGGGATGTAGAAGGGATACAGAATTATCCTAAGTTTCCGTTTGTCATTTTTAAATCTCAGTGGAAAACATCCCAACTTTCAGGTTTCCATTTGGCATTAAATCATTTTGTGTGTTTTGTCTATTGAAAATAACTATGGATTGCTCATTAGTCTATGAAGACCAACTGTCTCATTGCTTTAATAGTTGTTTTGAGTTCACAACTTGTCTGAATAGTGTCCTAACCAGCGACTTAGGAGACCGGATTCTTATAGCATGTTGCATGACTTAAGCAAAAAAAGACTTTCTTTACTGTTTCCCAGATCATGAAGTGTGAATAATGACCCCAACTACCCTATAAAACATTCTGACAAGTACTGATGCAGTGATGAAGAGAGGTACATACTGAGAGAAGTGTTATTATAACCATCATTTTTTTCTTGATTCACTGAACAATAATTGTTGGATAATATTTAGTGCATGTTAAGTGTTAAGATAGGAAACTTTATAGATATGTTGAGCAGCCTCACAGTGCATTGGGAATAGAATTTGAGGAAGTAGATCAAATAGGTGAACAAATGTGTCTCTTTGCATCTCCTGAGAGGGTCTGACTACTTCCTACTCACTGCCTAGTACAGTATGTTCAAGATGAACGAAAGTAATTAAAAGATCTTTGGTTCTGAGGGCATATTAGAGATAGCAACGTAGATGATAGATGAGAGAGGAATATGATATTTAAATCTTTGGACTCTTGCCTAGATAGGCTTTCCTTAAACATATAGGCAGGATTTATATTATATATGCATGTATATATATACACAAAATTTGAGATCCTCTTGTAAATTTAGCCCTGAAAGTGACTTCTCTGAGTATGAAATAGATCTTTGTAAAAATGGTTACCTGAAATCTCACATCTGTATGAGTGCCATAACAAGGATCTGAACCAAATTTCTTTTCAGAAATGACTAAGTATGAGCAAACAAATGAACTTCATGCGCATAATACAAATGCACAGAGAGTTGTGCACAGAGAAGCAGCAGGCAGTAAATAATGCCTTTAGAAATGGATACTGTCGCACAGAAAGTTTCTGAGGCCCTTTTCTCATCTCTCGTTTTCAGTTTTGTATTTTTGTTAGAGAAGGAAAGGCAAGAAGGAAGAACAAAGAATCGGAGGGTGCATTTTGGAACAGTGTGTAATTTAGTGCAGCTTACCTTTATCTCCACGTTCATAATGTTTTTCACATGCTGAAACATTATTTTTTGGTGAAAAGTAAAAAGAAAATCTAATAAATGAAGGCTGGGAGGAGAAGAGGAGAGAGAGAACTGCCTGATTTCTTCAGTAATAGTTTGGTAACAGCTGTAGCACAGCTGAGTTCTCGTAAGTGTAGTGGGGAAAGGCTACGCTATTAATGTATTTATCTTATGTTGTTCTCCAGGCTCTGAATAATATCTAAGTGCTTTGTGCCAAATGTAATAAAATGACCAGGATTCTCATTATAGAAAGCATAAATTGCTGAAGGCAAATATATTATGAGGGAAACTGTCAATATGATAATCGTGCACTACTGTCACTAAATAGCATAAAATATATGTATTTATGAGTATGATGACTCTGTAGACCATTTGCTGATAGAATAACTGGGAGAGTGTCCATTGGGAATATTTTATTCTTTTTGTCATTTTTTTTTTATTGCTACATAGCCTGTGGAGATCAGACATTACACAGTATTTGAAAAGTATTATAAATAGGTCAGGATGCCACTATTTGCCCAGTCACAGTCAGACACTTGTAATAATATCATCTTAGGAATTACAAAATCATTTAAGCAATAAATTAACTTGCAGTTCAAGGGAAATGAAAATCAGTCAATGTAAGCTGGGCCTTTGTTAAAAATATTAAGTCATCTGGTTTTACTAATGAAATGCACCCTTCTCATATATAAATCTTTTAAATGAGTTGGGTGATAGTCATCAAAGAAATACTGGCAAAAATCATTTTAGCAGTTTAATAGTAACAAGTAGTTAGCTTGCACACATCTGCATTTCAGAAGTAACTTATTATGAAAATCATTACAATAAGGTATTTAAAAAATAGCACTTGTGTGCTATGAATAACTTGGGCCTTGGTATCTCCAGCAAAAATGCTTACTAACTAAAAGGATTAAGACATAGTTAAGCAATCTGCCATTTCTTAATTTCAGTATCGCTTACAAAGAATGTGGTGCAATTACCATGTATTAAATAAAATAATGCATCAGAAATAAATTTCCCCACATAGACAGTTGGGGAAGAAGGAGAGGACTGGAAGGTGGAAGAAAGAAACAGAGAGCAGGAAAGGTAAGAACTCCAAGTTTTTCTTGGCTATTGTCAACAAATGAGTTCTGTTATTCGAGTTACATTCCTAGCAACCAAGAAGGAATCTGCAATGAAAATATTGAAAAAGAGAAATTAGACTTTCCATCCTGACCAAAAGAGAAAGAGGAGAGGGAGGTACATAATGAATCTTGCTTTCTCCATGCTTTTGTTCCTAGGCATTGATAGGAGCTGGAATATGCTTCAGGCCAAGTTTTAAATGAGAGACACACCTTGGTTGATCTATGCACGCTAAACTACCTGTCTTTAACATTAGCCAAGATGTTGAAGCAGTGGAGAAGAAAAGAGATTTTAGGTATAAATTTAAATAATGCTTTGTTAACTTATCTTTCTGGTTTTTAACTTCACTTATGATATTGAAATCAAGAACATTATTCTGCTTTTCTAGTGCCTATATGTTTAGAATGACCTTAGGTAATGATGGCAGACAGGGAAGTCTCGAGCAGAACTCATTTCAGAACTAAAATGTCAATGCTAGATGTCCATGCTCCCACTATAATCTGTGAAGGTCACACTGATAGAGCCTCAGCTCACACTGAAGATTCCATTGGCTATATTGAATAAATCTCTTTTGGGTATATGGCAGCTCAGATGTCTAGCACACATGTAGACACTTGCATCAAATCATAGAATCATAGAATCATAGAATGGCCTGGGTTGAAAAGGACCACAATGACCATCTAGTTTCAACCCCCCTGCTATGTGCAGGGTAGCCAACCACAAGACCAGGCTGCCCAGAGCCACATCCAGCCTGGCCTTGAATGCCTCCAGGGATGGGGCATCCACAACCTCCCTGGGCAACCTGTTCCAGTGCGTCACCACCCTCTGTGTGAAAAACTTCCTCCTAATATTTAACTAAACCTCCCCTGTCTCAGTTTAAGACCATTCCCCCTTGTCCTATCTCCATCTACCCTTCTAAACAGCCATTCCCCTTCCTGTTTTTATGCTCCCTTCAAATACTGGAAGGCCGCAATGAGGTTTCCCCGGAACCTTCTCTTCTCCAAGCTGAACAATCCCAGTTCCCTCAACCTAGGAGAGGTGCTCCAGCCCTCTGATCATCTTAGTGGCCCTCCTCTGGATCCACTCCAAGAGTTCCACGTCCTTCCTGTGCTGGGGGCCCCAGGCCTGGACACAGTACTCCAGATGGGGCCTCACAAGAGCCAAGTAGAGTGGGAAGATCACCTCTCAGTATTCAGTTAGAAATTAGGTTGCACCCGTAATATCTTCCAAAAAAAAAGAAATGTGACAGCCAGGTGTTTAGAAGTTGAATGCCTTGATAGAACAGGGTCATAGGGTTGTCAGGGCCATTTATTGTCCTTTAATATTAAGGCAAGGAGTGGATACTGTGGCTACATCCATACAAGGGAACTATACTTCCTCAGGAATTGTTCTGAGCAGTGCTAAGTAGCAAAAGCAAAAGCATGTCATAGATCAATGTGAAAATGTATCCCTATAACTAGCTAAGCACCAGAGCCTGGGAATGTCCCTTGTAATTGTTTAATTTATTACTGTAGTTACAGCTTGTTAGATAGCACTTCTTAGCTGCATAACTTGCAGGCTATTCCTCTCTATCTGCTGTGATACAACAGGCCTGGAAGAGTGTTGCAGTTCTGTGAATGAAACATAGTGATTTGGTTATTGTTGAGGGTAAATAAATAAACAATCAGACACAGATCCAAGAAAACAGGGAATAAGGTTCATCTTCCCACAGCTTGTGATGATGACTCAGTATTGGTACAATGATGCAACGCTTCTCAGGATTTTCTAGTAATGCACACAGAACAAGTAGTACGGGAAGATGAATGATGCCATGGAAACAGAATTTAGATATTGCCTTGAGCAGGATGGTAGGGTACTGTAGGACTAACAAAAGCATATATAATAATTACGTTAAATATAATCTGAATGTGAATGATTCTTACATGAAAACTGAAGTTAATACCTTATTGCTAGCTCATTTCCTAAATAAAAACAACAAAAATCAACCCCCAAAAAGATGTAGCACACAGAACACTGAAATATGAGATTGTTACTTCATAGTGATATATATCCTGGCTTTTAGAGGTAACTCATGTTTTTTGAACTGTATTTGATTATGTGCTCCAGTCTGCTTTCTTCCCATTACTTTCACTGTAGGAATAAAACAGTCAGCTTTAAGGATCCTGAAAATTTCTCTCATCGCTGACTTCAGCACAAACTGAAATTTTGACAGCAGATAAAAAAACAAATTCAAATGATTCTATGCCACCTAGTCAAAGGCGAACAGCTAGCTTTTATATTAAAATGTGGATTTGGTGAATAGCAACAATTTTTTAATTGTTAACCTTCTCTTAAAATTACTTCAACTTAAATGAAAAGCCGATCATTTCCATTAGTACTTTCTTTTGTTTGTTTTGCACACAACTTTTACTCCAATTGTTATTGAAATGTTGCAACTGCCAATAGATTTAAGTGTTTACATACAGCACTGAGTCTTCACATTGCATTATCTTGATTACCAGGTTATATTTTTAAAAATCTTACGGCCTTTCTGATCTGTGAATAACATCACATTGGTGAAAAAAATAATTCTGTAACTGAAAGAATTAAACTACTTCTGAATGAGGTGTCACAGTATGCTAGGATGCTCAGTAGTGAATGTGCAGTTTAGGATTTAGGACACAGAAATGGAAATGCAGTGCATCATTTGCTTTGGATTATAATTTATAAATATTATATTTGCAACCATTATATTTATGAGCTTGTGAACTGGAGAGGGGCAGGCAGAGCTGAGCGATGTGCAAGGGCAGGAGCTGCCTGGGTCTGTCAGAGCAGTACAAGGACAGGTGGACATATCACCTTTCCATGACCGTCACTTACTTGACTTCATATCCTCTGCGTTGCATTCATTGGGCCCATTGAATTCACTTGGGTGAGGAAGGCCTGAATACAGTCAAAAATAGAAACTCAGGAGCCATCTTTGAAGAGTACAGCTGTATTTAATGTTACAGAGATTGAGTAGCAGAGGCAGAAAGACTTGCCCAAGGTTTAAAATCAAACCAGCAGCAAAAACAGCAATTAGGATCCACAAGTTCCTGAGTCACAGTTTTCATTTATTTTCCCAAGTGCTCCCACTTCTCCATTCCTTTTTTCCTTTTCTTTTTCTTCTTGTCAAGTAAGATAACTGCAATTAAGCATTTTAATTCATCTCCATTTGAATGACTAAGGCACGAGAGCCTCAACATGCACTGGAAAGCATGGCCAGTGGTACTAGCCTGTCTCTTGAAAATTGAGAATAGGATAGTGAGAATAGGATATATACAGTTTTACATATTAAAAAGAAATATTTATCACAGGAAATTTGGGGAAAAGGAGGCTGAAAGGTCAGTTTTTCCATTATAGTCCAGCAGCAGAAAGGACAGCACAGATCTTCAGAGGACAGCTGAGGCAAAAATATTTCTTCATACCTGGCAGTCATGCAGGCTCTTCATTTATTCCATCAAACGGTGTCCTGTTGCTATTCAGCCCCTCTGCTCCACTGACATTCTACTCCAAGAGCCATGGTTCACATTTTCTACTTACTGTTTTTCCTTTCATTAATTGTTCATGCTTGTAGGTGTGCCATTCTTTTTTGCATGCCCAACAGGGTTCTCTGGAAGCAAACTTTGCACGGTGAATTATTATGTAGCTTTTTCAGCTCTCCAATTCACTATCCGTGGGTGATCACTTTTTAAGAAAATGTCGTGGGAACATCCTACCCATTCCTCTCTGATAGAAATTAAAACTTTTTTGCAATTTCTAGCACCTGTTTTGCAGCCAGTGGTCTGCATAAAATCCTGCATAATGTTTTTTGCAATTCTCTGGTTGCTCAGCCACAAATAACTTAACTCTTCATATTTTTACTCATTTCAGAATTGTGGTCACATTGTGTTTGACTTCTTTCTGTCCTTAACTCCCAAGCCGTGCATCTTGTTCCTTTTGCACTGACATGTCGCTCTCCAAAAAGAAGAACCAGAGTGAGAAAGTTTGCAGTGCAAACGTGGTACTCAGAAAGCAAAATAAACCCAAATTCCAGCTGTTTTACTGTAGAGGAACCTGGATGAATAATGAAGAGGAGTCATCAATAGGAATTCCAGAATAGTAGGGGGAAAATACTAAAATGAAGGAGCCAAAAAGGGCTTGTGAACTGACAACATTTCATCTCAATTAGTTTTTTCATTTTGATGCACAGTGACTGCAAGCTGCATGTAAATACAAAAATTTTGTTATAGCAAAATAGGCCTCAAACAGACAGGGATTCAGATTAAGGGATACTCCGGAGCATCGTTTGAGGCCTAAGAAAGCAGCAATGGAAAAGATAGATTGTTGGTATGGTGCGTCATTTCTAATGCAGAATATTATCCTTGAAGTTTGTTTTCCCGTTGACTTAGTTACTCAGAAAACAATTTAAGCAAAGTTTTTAAGTTTTGAAAAGTTGTTTCCTGTTTTTGCTTTGTTTTGCTTTGCTTTGTTTTTCTTACAAGGTTGGCATCGCCTAGAGAAATACGCAAGCTGGCATATCTGCAGTCAGAAGTTTCGGGACTCCAGCCATTTAGTAACTAAATTCTATTTTTATTGCTAAGAAGAAAATCAAAAAGCAGGTGACAACACCACCTACTACAACTTTGTAACCCACACAGAGCCACCAAAATGCAAACCAATTCATATTAATTCAGCAAACAGAAGTCACTGCCAACTGAAAACAAACGACAGCTTCTGTTTGGCCAAAAACATTATTTTGTTTACTTGGTAGAATATTGAAACTAAAACAGACTTGAAACTTTAAAAACAAATTTAAAAGCTTTTTTATTAGTTTTTTAAAAGTTACTTTTTTACTTTAAAATGTTCAACCAGTTATTGAGTTGAGAAGTCTTTGCTATTGTCTTCAGTTAGGCTTTTAATAATTTAAAGGGAGTCTTTAAGTAGTCATCAAGACAAGTGAATAGGGATGTAAATAAGACGCTCTGTTCCTTGTACTGGAGACACATAGTTACCTATGTGTCCTAGCACCTGACTGTCTCCTTGCATTTACTTCTTGACTTTGTGAAAAGAGATAGAGAACACTGCATTACGCTGTGGTGCAGGGTTATTATTATATGCACTGAAGAGGTGAAGTGATGTCTCAAGCACTAAGTTATCAGTCTTCAGATTCTGCTCAAAGAACAATCATTTCAAAATTCTTGTATTATTAGACTCATACCACCTCCTTTTAGAAGACATCTTTATTAGAATTCTGCATTACTCTCTGCCTTCTTATTCTAGGTATATTTTTTGGCAAAAACATGGCAAGAATTTGGCATTTTTCAGATGGAAACATTTAACCAGCGTGGGTAGTTCCCATGGTGAGCCTGTCTCAGAGCTGCAAATGCCACCTGGTGGCTCTCTGGGCTGCAGAGGGAGGGATCCAGGGGTAAATTTCCTTCCTCTGCTGAGTTCTGTTGGGATCAGTATATCTCCCCAGAATATGTGGACTCCACTGAACAGAAACTAGAAAGTACCAGTGTTAGCCAGCTTCCATTTTTCTTTTTGCCATAAAGGCTTGGCCTTATCCAAGTTCTTGATCAGTATGAACTTGTTAATTTTTTTCATCTGTTCATGAGCTACACTTCAACATATATTCTATACTTTTATAATATTCCCCATACAAATGTTGGCCTTTCACCCATTCCAACTAATCCAGACAAAAATAATATTCCATTTATTTCATGGGTGTTCACATTTTCTCACCAGTGGCAGGTGCATAGACAATGGTTGTAATAAACATACTGACTTTTTGGGTATATTGATACTTCATGTCATAGGAGACTCAGAATTATGAACTGGATGTGAGATTAATGGGGAGAAACAAACTACAGTGTTGATAGCTTATGAGAAAATCTTGAACATCTTTAGATAAATAAACACTGATATAAAAAAAGCATTTTAAATGCCAGAGAATGTTAATTACTTACAGTTTAATGAGGAAATTAATTAAGGCACAGCATAAGTACAAACTAAGAATGACTGTTGTTTTTCTCAGCAGATAATTGATAGCTTTGAAATACTGAGAAAAGCCTAGCATGAGACACAAGGCCTATTATTTCATATAGAGGTGAGTTGTGGGCATGTATTGAGGAGAAAGTTAACTTCAAAAAGAAATCATCAAGAAGAATTTGGAGCCATAAGAAAAATGACATATGTTTAAACAAATCTAAGAAGGAAATCAATGAATTATGTGGTACATTCAGTGAAATCCCAGCAATGAAAGTAGGCTGAGTGATCCAGGTGATAAAAGACCCTTCCAAAATCTTCCCAGAGTTTAGCTTCATATTTTTTTGCATTGTTGCCAAGGAAAGCGGAAAAGATTGAGCACAATATATGACATGAATTATCACCAGAATATAAATCAACAACAGGATATGAATTAACAACAGGAAAAATACATTCTTGGCTGAAAAAAAAAAACAAAAGGGATAGTTGTGGGAAAAGCTTAGGATCAGGGAATCCGCAGCAGTATTATGTATATCCTAAAGAGTGAGATGTCTTAAGTATTTCAGATGGGAAAGGATCTCAGTGTGGTTGTCCTGCTCAGTATGATGCATAGAGATTTTTACTCTTTGCATTTGGCAAGCAAAGCAGTAGGTTTCTTCCACTGTACGTGGAAAATGTATGTCTCATAAACTTTGGACTGTGATGTAAGTAAGTTTTGTTGTCAGTCATATGTTTTCCTTTCTGTAGATGCATGCTATTTCTCCTGATCATGGTCAAACAGATAGAAGAAAAGGAAGGGGAAACATCTAAGGGAAGCATCAGAGGCTAGTTGTGAAAGAGTCTCAGAGATAGTTTATAACAAAATGATAAAAACAATAAAACAACAAATTACAGTATTTTTCATGAATTACAGATTGAGATCTGGAAAAAAAGATATTTTTATTGATACTTTTATATATTCTGTATTCTGGTGCATCTCCAGGGGAGATCAAATTCATGTAAATGTAAATACATATAACAATTAATCATGGCCACTGGATTCAATACAAATTGACAGTGCAGCCCTACTTTGCAGATCCACTTACATGTCCATTTATTTATTATAAATGGTATGTCAGTGAGTTAGTCTCCGCAGGTCTTATGTGGATATCATCACAGTGTCCACTTGCTAGTCACACAAATCATTATCTATGCAACAGTTAGTTTCTATGTCTTCCTCCTTATTGCTCACAAATGTTTGCTTCTTTGTTGTTTGTATCGATTTCTCCAATGTTATTGCTCAGCTCTGAAGTTACTAGATTTCACTGAAAAACATCTAGGTGAAAATTTCAATGGCTGTAGTATTTCCACGCTATATCAATCAGGCTGCCCTAACTTTTGATTGAGGCCATGCTGTCCCAAATCGTGCACTTTCTTCATTCACTATTTACAGTACTCTTAGTGTTCTACTAAGAGGTACTAGCAGAATGTCTAGTACTAAATACTCCTTTCATTACTTATGTATTGCTGATCACTGTAACATCAGGAGACTAAGGCACAGATACAGAAATGCTGCAGATTTGGAAGACTAGAACTTGTAATTCATAAACCAAAGATAAGCAAATAACAGAAGAAATGTCGATTGAACTCCAACTTGAAGATACTGTGTCAGTTCTATGCTTGTGAGTTCTTTTACTGAAGTTTTACATGTTAATTATACATTCTAGTTGGCATTTGGGGAAGGAGAAATGTGTTGATAAGTGAGGAAACAAACAAATGAAAACTGTTGGAGAAGTTTGAGAAGCCTCTGGGTCTGCTCCACGTGTACCATAACTTAGCAAATGGCAAAGAAGTCCTGTCGTCCTGTTGGCAAAGCAACTACTGCCCTGGATATTATTATCCCTGGGCATATTTATACTGCAATCAGATGTGATTTATATTGATCAGTTCTGCAGATTAGTTGATGTAGTGAGCTCCAGTACTGATGGCAACAAAGCTGTAATTATTTAGGCTACACTTAAGGTTTTACTAGGGACTGTGTTTGTGTTCTTGGTTACTAAAGCCTGAGTTATTAATGCTTAGCAACTGCTGACTTCTAACCAGATTAAAGTCACATGTGCTGTAGTTATTCTTAGTGGAAAGATCTATGATACTGGGCAAGTGTGTGCACGTGTGTCAGGGCAGAGGGCTGAAGAAGGTGGATGTAAGCAGTATGGAGATAGAAAACTATAAAAATGATTTTGAGGGCAGAGGAGGCCTTGCCTTCACTATTTGAGAGTAACATTAACGTACTTTTATACCAGTGTAAGCATTCCATCAAGGCATGATCACTGTTTTTTCCATAAATGAGAAAACATCTTGTGTTCTCCATGTCCTTGGATAAAAGGTCCTTTCTCCCTACATTTTCTAGAGTGAACTATAAAATAACGTCCTTGTATTTACACATTTTGGTGATGCAAACAGTGCAGAGGATATGCAAACAGCTGCTGGTCTTATTTGGAGGACTGAACATTTGCTTTGCACTGTATTGAACAGAAAGCAGTTTTCCACTGTCACAGGACTTGTCGTGATTGCATGATTTGCAGCATTGCAACAACACTGTGGTGGGCTGATCCCAGCCAGCAACCAAACACCCACACAGCTGCTTGCTCATTCCCTTTCCCACAGTACTGGGAGAAAATGGAAGGATGGCAGACTCAGGGTTCAAGATAGCAACAGTTTGATAGGTAAAGCAAAAGCTGCATATTCAAACAAAGCAGGAATAGAAATTCATTCACTTCCCACTGGCAAGCTGGTGTCCAGCCATTCCCTGGAAAGCAGGGTCTTAACCCCCTTAATGGTTATTTAGGAAGAGAAACACCATAACCATGATTGTTCTCTTTCCTTCTCCTTTCTCTGAGCTTTTATTGCTGAGTGTGATGTTATATTGTGTAGAAGATATCTTTGGTGAGTTTAGGTCCTGGCTGTGACCCTTTCCATAAGAGGGAAAAGAGAAAGCCTTGACAGAGTTCAAGCACCATTTAGCAACAGGCAGAACACTGGTGAGATATCAACCCTCCCTTGCCCACAAATGCAAAAGCGTAGCACCATGTGGACTGGCATCAAGAAAGTTACCTTCATCTAGCCAGACTCACCCAGTGCAAACTGAAGCTTCTTATCATTTTTTTTTTAATTTCTATTTTGTTTTGTTTTGTTGTGTTATGTTTTTAATAACAAATAGAAAAGGGATATGGCCAATGTTGGCAGTATGGAAAGCCCAAATACATTCTTCTGCTTCGTATACTTTTTATATAGCCAGACTCTGCACCTGGAATGGGGCAACCCTTCATATATGTACAGACTGGCGGGCAAGAGCTGAGAGCAGCCCTATCAAAAAGGATCTGAGGGTTCTGGTTGACAGCAAGTTGAATCTCAGCCAGCAGTGAGCCCTGGCAGCCCAAAGGGCCAACTGTACCCTGGGGTGCCCCAGACCCAGCACTGCCAGCTGGGTGAGGGAAAGGGTTGTTCTGGTCTGCTCTGTGCTGTGTGGCCTTACCTGGAGCACTGGGTACAGGTTTGAGTGCCACAATATAAGAAACTATCAGAGAGCATCCAAAGGAGGGCTTCAAGGTACAGCTGATGTCAGCTCAGAGCAGAAGAGGCTGAGAGGAGACCTCATGGCAGCCTGTAGTTCCTCATGAGGGGAGTGGATGGAAAGCACTGATCTCTGTTTTCTGGTGACAGCGATGGAACCAGAGGGAACGACATGGAGCTACATCAGAGTCAGGTTGGGTGTTAGGAAAGGGTTCTGCACGAGGGGTAGTTGGACACTGGAACAGGCTCCCCAGGGCAATGCGGGAAGTGTTCTGTTGATAGAATAGAAGGAAGGGATGTCATCCAAAGGGCCTGAATAGACTTGAGAAGTGGGTCCATGTGAACTTAATGAGGTTCAACAAGGCCAAGAGCAAAGTGTGTCAAGGTAATTCCAGATATCTGTACAGACTGGGAGAAGAACTCATTGAGAGCAGCTCTGCAGAGAGGACTTGAGGGTGCTGGTGGATAAAAATCTGGGCATGAGCCAACACTGTCTGCTTGAAGCCCAGAAGGCCAACATTATCCTGGACTGCATCAAAAAAGAGGTGGCCAGCAGAGCGAGGAAGGAGATTGTTCACCCCTGCTTTGCCATCATGTGGTCCCACCTGGAATACTGCATCCAGGCCTGGGACCCCCAACACGGGAAAGAGGCAGAGTCCAGAGGAGGTCCACAAAGATAATCAGAGGGTTGGAGTACCTCTCCTATGAAACAAGGCCAAGGCAGCTGGGCTTGTTTAGCTTGGAGAAGATAAGGTTCCAGGGACCTCATTGTGGCCTTCCAGTACTTGGAAGAGGGTAGATTTAGACTAGATATTAAGAAGAAATTCTTTACTGTGAGGGTGGTGAGACACTGGAACAGGCTGCCTGGCGAGGTTATGGATGACCCCTCCCTGGAAGCATTCAAGGCCAGGCTGGATGGGGCTTTGAGCAACTTGGTCTAGAGAGAGGTGTCCCTGCCTATAGCAGGGGGTTTGGAACTAGATGATTCTAAAGTCCCTTCCAACCCCAACCATCCTATGATTCTGTGATTATAAAAAGAAGGGAGACTGAATTTTTATACAGTTTGATAGTGATAGGACAAGGGGAAATGGTTTTGAACTAAAAGAGATTTAGGTTAGGTATTAGGAGAAAATTCAATACTCAGAGGGTGGTGAGACACTGGCATGGGCTGCCCAGAGAAACTATAGATGCCCCATCCCTGGAAGTACTCAAGGTCAGATTAAATGGGGCCCTGGGCAGTCTGATGGGTGGAAGCACTGCCCATGGCAGGGGAGCTGGAATTAGATGATCTGTTTAAGTTTCCTGTGGTTCTATGATTCTGTTCTATGATTCTGTTTTCTTGACTTTACTTGAGTTTTGACAGTAGTCTCCATCACACTCCTTCTGTTTTAATAAATATTTACACATTTAACCTAATTGGAATAGCACCAACAGAAGAAATTAAGGAAAGGTCAGGATACTTTAAGCACTTGATCAGAGTGTGAGGAGCTTGCTGTCTCACAGCAGACATGACCCAGATAAAGTAACAGATGACAGCTCCTTTTGTGAGACTGAACCAATGTCAAAATTAGCAAGTTCTTCTAAGGCAGATTTCCTTCTCTCTTTGGCTGGAGAGGAAGCCTTCATCAGAGTTGATACATTCTCACAAAAAATGTAGGCTTCAAAGTGTTGTTATTTTCTAATAGCAAAAAGAGAATTATTCCCTTGAGGAAGAAGTCTTGTAAAATTTCCTCAGGAAATCCAAGAAGATGGGATGTGTACAATAAGGCATATTCAGAAGTTAAGTTTTGAATAACAAACTGCAACTGTGAATTGTACAGCACAAGGAATAGCTCTGATCACATGCACTCATGTCCTGTGGGAGATGATTCCATATTTAAGAACAGTGGATGTGCTACTCAAGTTTAACTTGCTAAATGTTTTCAGTATTAGAAACTGATGGCTGGAAAGTCATTGATACATGCTGTTTGTCAGGGTGATTTAGTTTTAGCTAAACACTGTCATGTCCCTCCTGTTATATGTAAATACATAGTGCATTTTCAGCAGCTTTGGCATTTTGCTTTGGTCTGACTCAAAATACAGTTTAACCAACTGAAGGTCTTGTATGAAAAGACTGCATAATTCAACTCAAATTAGCTTTTTGCTTAGAGTCCAGAGAATGAATACAAAAAGTTATATTACTTTCAAAATAAAGTCATTAGTAGTCATTAAAGCAGCAGTCGAATTCAGACAGCATTACAGCTGCATTAAAAAAAAAAAAGGAACTGGAAATCAAACATTACTACTAATCACTGCCATTGTCCTGAAAGAGCAGAAAAAGAGCAGAAATTAAGCACAGATTTAAACCCATTTGAAATCCCATTACTGGGAGACCACATTGCTAGAAATGTGAAGGTCTTATTCATGGATTTCTATAGAACAAAACCAGCTTTGCATTCTGAAACACTCACAAATGTCCTTAAGAGATACCAGAATGACAGCCTAGGAACCATATCCAATTACATGAGTGAATAATGGGTATGTGGATGCAAAATTCCCAGTACTGTCTTGCTGATGTGACTTGACTCTGATGGAGTGTCACATGGAGAGCTGACAGGTTATTTTATTCCCCTTACCCTTTCATTTTGAGACAACAAAGAGTAGGTGATTTTTTTTTTTTTAGTGATGGACACTTCTCCTGTGGGAATTGACAGAGTTCTCTAATTCATTTTCAACCAATGAGTTTGCCACTACCAGCCTGGGCTTGATTTGAGCAACGCACCAGAAATGAAAATCTCAATTTTCAATTTGCAGCTCCCTGACCTTTCTGGTGGCCCTATTTATGGCTTTGAATAAACAAAGATAGGGAGAACTAAAATGGGCCCAAAAGCAATCACTTGTTTTCCTTTTGTAATGTGAGTTTGAAGACTCTCCCACAAGCCCTTATTCTTCCTCCTCTAAAAGGAATCTCTTTAATGCAGCCATGGCTCAAATGCTGCTCATATGCTGTTACTGTATGTAACATAACAGCAAAAAGAAATTATTTACGGATGTCCTAAACAGTTACTAAAGATTGCAATGCAAAGATACTATGTTAAGGTAACAATACTGTCCAAAATGCAGCCATAAATTCAATGATGCTGTAGTTTCCTGCATATTTTGTCTGTGACTACCAGATTGAAGTGATGGCCCTGCAACACCATTGGGTTACTGTAGCTTAGTGAGGGGTCATGTGTCAACTTCTTTGCACTGTTATGCTATTAGCAAAAAATGAGCAAATTCCAGGTACTTTTACCCACATATTACAGCTTAAATAACTTGGTTTTACAGGCAGATGGATAGGTACACAAGCAGAGCTGAAATGCTCAGGCGTATTAAACCACCAGAATTTGATCAGAAGTCTAAGTCTATGTGATTGAACACTGTTTATCTTGAGTTTGTCAGCTGTGTGAGCTTCTCCAAAGAACATGATGAATATATTCCTGACCATACATTGTTCCCAGGTCAGGAAAGGGCCATACTGACATCTGGCAAAAGTATTTTTGATCTATTACATGTATAGGGAGTAAAAGTGAGCCCAGGAATGTGCATAACATCGATTACTTTGGCTCAGTGCGGGTTTCCTGATATCGATCAGAAATTCTAGTGAGCAAGGTTTGGAACCTATTTGGCATGTGTAACTCAGGTAGGACTAGCAGCATCTAAATGCAGAAGGAATTTTGGTCTTCCCTTTCAGTGCAGCAGCTACAAAAATAAATGCAGATAAGAGAAGAGACCTGGTTAAGTAACGTCTTTGCTGAGAGAGAAAATGTTTGCATACAAATTCTCAGTTCTTTTTTAACTAATCATGATAGTCTGGCTTCACATCACTTTGCTTGCAGCCCTCGGATGAGGAGGGGAGGTGAAGAGCCCTGATACCCAACGTGCCTGTTAGTCCCAGCCATGACTTGATTCTCCCTCACCTTCATTTCTGTTTCCATCATTGAAAATGTCCAAATAACCCAGGAGCAGCAGAGGTTGTAGCCAAATGTCACAACCAACAAACAGAAAGGTCCACCTCAACCCTGGTATAATTGGTTGTAAAACGCAACGTGTCAGCATGTCTGTGTATGCTAAGTGATCACAGAAATACTTCCTATATATTGCACGGTTTCTAGAGCAAACAGAGAGGACCTGAGGAGGCATGCACGCACTGTGTGGAGTGCTAAACAAATGCGTTAGTGAGAAAGCTTACCCTGTGGAAGCTGGCAGAAGCCTTTTCTTTGTAAAGTGCAACCTTCCTGAAGCTGGAACATTTAGGATCAGTTTCAAACAAAGTAAAAGTAAAAAAATGAGGGGAAAAAAAAAGATATTCAATTGTTGAACACTGTTTTGGTGTTTTTTAAAGTTCCATTTTTTCAGCTTGAATGCATGTTGCTTCTGGTTTCCTTCAACTTGTGAAAAACGTTTACACTGTAAGGAAATATTTTAAAAATACAGAAGTTTCTTTCATTTGAGACTTTAACTTGAAAATTTTATTAATTTTGAATTGATTCTAAGCTGGGATTTTTTAATTTGCATTTGAAAATTGCTGTGGGAAGGGGAAACAGTTTCTTGGCTGTTTCTAATTACTTGCAGTTCTTCATTAAAGACTTTGCGATATATAAACAACCAGAACAGAGCCTGTAGTTGAGAGCACGCACACATGCACAAGGTATTCAAGTGAGCTTTAACCAGTGATATGTTACTTGCACTTAAGTAGTATTGCAGCTGAAGTGACAAGTAAATTAAAAAGACCACGAGAAAGAGAATAGAAAGTGAGCTGGTTAAAGATGAGAAAGATGAAAGAAAGCAGATAAGAAAGCAACTCTTCCATCACATGACCACTGCAGGAATGAAGGGCAAAAATAACGACCAAGCACTTGGAAAAGACAGTAAGTTTCAGAGATGTACTTGGGCTGCTGATCATAACTTCAGCAATATCCACGGGACAGTGAAAACACAGGACAAAGAAATGAGGCATCCTGATCCTTCAGTCTTTGCCTGCCAGTTGTTCCAGACCTATGGTTCTTTCTAGGAAGAAATCTTGTTTTGGATATAGCTATTTTTAAGAGGAAAAAAATCCTCATTTAAAAGATGCTGGCATTCTGTATCTGCTTAAATTGCCAAAAGAAGCTGCGTATTACAGTTTACGTAATCATATTTACTAAATTAAAAGCCACAAGCTGTCAATCATACCACCCCAGCACTTATGTGTTCACAGAAGTCCTCACCAAAATTGGCTTGTGTAGGAATGAATATAGGAATGAATACATTTTAGCCCTCCCTCTGCTCTCCTTTCAACCCTTCACATAGAGGAAAACCCGTACTCCCATCTCTGGTAATATAGAGCTTCATCATCTAATGTCAAAAGGCCTTATTGAGGGTTTTCACAGCTGAAGATACTGATAGCTAATTTCAGTTTTCAGTGGAAGTGCTGACTTTGCCCTCACATCCCAGCAGTCAAAGGTTTTTTGCACTAAATGTCTCCCACATTGGTAAACTGTGGTGGTTCCACCCTGCTGGGCAGCTGAACTCCACCACACTGTGCTCCGCACTCCCTCTCCTCAAAGGAAAATTGGGAAAAAATATGATGAAGAGCTGAAGGGTTGAGATAAGGACCCTATCTTCATTGGAAAAACAGAGTCAACGTAGGGAGATTAATGTTATTTGTTACCTATTACTGACAGATGGAGAACTGAATGAAAACCTAAATCACCTTCTCACCATCCACTCTCTTCTACCTCCTCTCACAGTGGTGCAAGGAACAGAGAGTGGGTGCTGCAGTCAGCCCATAATGCTTCATCTCTGCCACTCCTTCATGGCCACTCTCTGCCCCTGGGATCCCTCCCACTGGATGCCATCGTTCCCCAGCTGATTGCACCTGGGCTTCCCACAGGGTGCAGCTTTCCCAGCCCTCCTCCCCCACCACAGGCTGCTCTCCTTGGGCTGCAGCTCCTGTGGGGGTATCCATGGGCTGCAGCCTTCAGGCCTCATCCACTGCTGCACTGCAAGCTCCTCTGTGGCTGCACATGGAGATCTGCTCTCCATGGTCCCCATGGGCTGCAGGGGATGGCCTGCTCCTCCATGGGCCTCTGCTGGGCTGCAGGGAAATTCTCCTCTGTGCCTGGAGCTCCTCCTCTTGCCCCTTAGCACTGATCTTGGTGCCTGCGGAGCTACTTCTCTCCCACAACTGCTGTCACACAGCAGTTTTCCCTTCCTTAAATCTGCTCTCTCAGAGCACACTCAGCATTGCTCATGGCTCAGCAAGACTAATTCTTTGTATCTGCAGTAGTTTCTCTCTAAATGTCCATTGCATCTTCTATGCATATGCAGAAGATAAAACAAGTTCATTAAATACCGACATCCATCCATTGCAACAAAGATCCTGTATTTTCATATCACAAACCAGGAAAATGCAGGGACATTTTTTTGCTAAGAGAGGTATAGGCCAAATTTTGTGACTTGTACGTTCCTCTCTCACTTCTGGACCTTGTCCTACACTTTGTCCTAGCATTCTTCCTCACTTTGGTCTCTTTAAAGTATGTTTTCTTTTCTATTTCTATTCAATTTCTTGAGGCTTTTTAATAAACTCAGTAAGCCCTTCACCTGTCTGACACAGCAGTGAAGCCTTAACAGCTGTGCCAAATCATCCAAACTGTGGTCCTGACCTCCATCTTCTATTTACTCTCTGCAAGTGCTTAAGAAATGCTTCTTGGACTTACTCAGGTGTCCACACTGGAGGCAGCTGCAAGTCATTCCAAGAGCTCTCATAACGGGTGAAAGACAAGTGCATGCAAAAGGAAGTAGTTGCATTTAACTAGGGGTAAGAAAAAAAAGGATGGATTTTCAAGAACCATATCAGGAAGAGCTGCAGATTTTTTGAAGGTATCCAGAAGAGAATAAGGGTCTTTATTCACAGCTATTAACTGGTACGTTGTTGAAGTTTCTTACTTTTTTTCATATATAAGAGTTGGCATTTCTCTCACAGTTCCTGAAAAGCAGAAAAAGGGAAATGGCTCATTCAGGAGCCTGACACAGCCTTCCAGCTGTGAAAAATCAGGTAAGGAAAGGCTTTTAGGAATTTTCTAGGCTGTTTGAAGTGCATGATCACACAGAGCTGTGTCTGAACAAAGGGTGTTATCCCTGGCTCTCTCTCTTTGCTTGCAGACATTTGTTAGTTTTGATAAAGAGAGATAGAGTTATTTAACTGAGTTAGTCATTTAAACTCCAGAATGACTGAAAAATGAACCTGCTCTAATGCTCCACAACATCATCCCATACCTTTTTGCATTTATTGTTTGAAGATGGTTAGAGAAGACAGAAAGGAACTTGCAGATCTCTGGGGTAATAGGGATGAGGCAGCTCAGAAGGCACCTTGCAAGGAGCAAAATGGATCTGGCTGACTCGGAAAAGGCTGCAGTGGGGAACCAAAGACTTTCAGGGTGACTACCATGCTATCGCTAAGACAACCCAGGTTTTTTGGATGATTTTCAGCTGCCAAAAGCCAGGAGGAGGGAATTGGTGCTGCCAAGACTAAGATGACCCCTGACAGTTTCTGTGATCCCCTGCAATATATTTCATTTTACGCTTTTTCAGAGATAAGACCGCAGGGATGCTGCCAGCTTCCTCTCCTTGATTTAATAGGCAGTGTGCCTGGCTAGTTTCTCTGACAGCTGAAGCCTAGTTTCACAGTCCTGCTCTCTGGCACTGTGTTACATAAAAGAGGACAGATTCGATGAAAGCAAGAGACCGGGAATTCCTCCGTCCTGTTCTTCTCTTCTGGGGGCGGCGGGGGAGGACTGATTGTTTAGTTTGAGCAGTCTTGTTAGTAGCCTGAGCTAAGTGAAATGCCAGGATTCTTCAATATTTATTAGAGTAATATATAAGAGAAATGTGTTTGTGTTTCGGAAGTCAAACAAGTTGTGTCTCTTGGGCACAACTTAATATGAATAATGAATTCTCCGAGTTATGAAATGTGCAGATGAAAATATTAAGGAAAAAATAAAAAAAAAAAACAAAGCAGAGAACTACATTGTGCCTCTAGAAAAACCCATACCATAAAGCCATTTACATTTCTGGCATCTGTGTCTGAAAATGACATAGCCGAGCAACAAAAATATACAGGGAATAGTGAAAAGAATGATGAAAGATTTAGAATGGCTTCACAATGATAAAATACTAAACAGATTGATTCCTCAGTTTGAAAAAGAGATGGCTGAAGCGGGGATATGACAGATGTCTACACAATTATAAATGATATAGGCAAAGTGAATAGGGATCAATGATGCATTATTCTCCACCACAGAAGAACTAGGGGCACCTAATTAAGTTATTGGGCATCCTGATAAACAAACAAAAAGGAAATTCTTTTTCAAATAGCGCATAATTAAATTGTGAGGTGCATTGGCACAGGATGCAGTGCAGGCTATCAGTATAAATGGGCTCAGAGAAGATTAGATGAATCCCATAGAGGATAGATCCACTGGTGGCTATTAAAAACACTGGTCTAAAATAAAATTCCATCTCAGGATGTCTCTTAAGTGCTGATTGCAGGAAGTTGGAAGGATTTTCTAGGCAATCTGTGTATGTGCCCTGTTCTTATGCTGTTTTCTGTGGCATCCACTTTGGACTAGTGCTTGAGCCCGCTTCTGGGATCAGTGGGTCTTTGCTGGATCCATCAGGGACTCTTTTGTATGTAAGAAACAATAGGAACAACAGAAAAAAAATGAGGCAGTGATGAGAAAAATTGAAGAATTTAATTAATGAATTCTTCTTACTGTTACTGCTTTTCACACAGGTCTCTTCCAAAGAAAACCTCAATAACTTTAAATAGCCTAAGATCATCTTTATTCTTTACTTCAATCAGAAGTGCTTCTGTGTATTTCCTGCTTACCAGCATGCTATCAAATTAATGCACAAGAGTATTCTACTATTTGACAGTACTGCCACATGGACTACATCTTTAGCAGTCAATAAAATGTCCACAAGACAGAGGCCCAGGAAATAGGAGGTTGATTATTTATAACGTTTGTTAGACCCCTGTCTTAGTTATGACCTTGGACAACTAATTTACAGTCTCCCAAATAATGTCCATGCTTGACTGGGGAGTTAGCATGGGCAAGAGACCATTCCCAAAACCAGTTTGGATGGAGTTCTAGAATATGTGACAAGACCATGCCAGCTGGCATCATGGCCGGAGAATGGGCCTTCCCCATGCCTAGTTTACTACATAGATTTTATAGTATTGATTAGATGTGAACTCTTAGAGACTGGCCTGGAAGAGGCTTGCCACAGGTAAGTATGAGCACCCAGAGATGATCCAAGCTAGTCCAATTAGTCATCTTCCAGGAGATAACATAACAAAGGAAAATCCACGGAGGCATTTCTCCTAGGATATTAGCATAATGACAGTTCTCAGTGACACCCTCTAGCTGACTGGGAATGTCTTTGGTTGGGATCAAAGGACACCTATAAGAAACGCTTTAATTGGATAGCAGACAAGTGGATTCTGAGTTACAGCAGGTATCTTTTCTAGGTATCTCTAGTCTAACAGAGATGATTTGGTTTTCTGTGATTGTGGAGTGTTATGGTGCAAGTCCTCTATTCGTACTCTGGGTGCATTTTATGCTTGGTTATTACGTGATCAAATGAAGTTGCACCTGCTGTTTAATCCAGACATTTTAGTGTTTCTGTTTGCATTGTCACAGTTAATATGCTAGGTGCTGCTTTAAAACAGAAATAAAAGAGCAGTTACAATAGGGAGCTTACCGGCTGAAAGAATAGCACACAGAAAAAAAGATCAGTGGGAGGTCCAGGGAAGGCCAATAACAAATTAAAATCCAATAAATGGAGAAGTTCAATATTGGTTGTAGTTGTAGTTCTACATTACTCTCATATAGAGATGGAGAAGGCAGTTAACTGACTATAAGTCTTGCTGAAATGATCTTTTTAAAGTACGTGAGCAGCCAACTCATTGAGACTGATGCCTCTTCTGGCGATGGAAGAGTCATGGAAGAAGAGTAGTTTGGAGAGGAAAACAGCATGCTGGCAGAATGAATACATAAGAAAATGAGGGCCAACATGGAGACATGTATTGGTGCAAGACTTGGAAGGTGAAGAAAAATAATATGAACTAATACATCAGGCTTAGAGAGCAGACTGAAAGGTTAAAACTGAGATGATAAAATTTAATAGAGGGATAAGGCTGAAGAAAGAAGTGATAGCAGATGGCTTCTGTGCAATGCCTGTCAAAATACTTAGAACATGGGAAAATGGAAGGCAACAGGATAGAAGAGACAATACCTTTGTTAGCTCATACAGAAATTTCACTTTCCTGACCCAAAACCCAAGTAATATCCTACTGACCTACAGTCAGGCACAGCTCAGGCACAATGAAGAATTGACCCCAAGAGATCAACTGCATCTCCTTTACCCACATCTGACATGAATGTAATTCTATGGCCTTCAGCAGTTTTATTTTGGACTTACATTGTACTTCAACCTATTCTCTAGACACAAAAAAAAAAAAGCAGATAGAAGAACCTAAGGCTACCTCTGTGCTTGAAAACTCATCAGAAACACGCTGCACTGCGATGGCACTCAGTCATCCCCACCACACTCCCTTGCTCCTTCAGTCTATGCCAACAAGCACTTCCCCAGGCTATGTCTCTTCAGCAGGGTGAGGAAAAGCTGGAGCCAAGGCACATTCCTAACAGAGAGACAGCCTGTTCTGAGGACAAAAGCTGATCTCAGGCACTGACCCATTTCATTTCTCACTGTAGTTGTAGCAGCCTCAGGGTTGAATAAGCAGTCTAGATCTATCAGGCTTCCAGCTCTGCCATGTCTCCTGATATTTTGAAGCTTAAGTCGAGAGCTGCAACTGTGAAAGCTTCCTATCACAGTCTCAAGTGTTGTCTGCAGTGTTGCACTGGAATGCAAGACAAATCCATCAGAGTTTTCGGAAAGAAAAGGCAATATTAGATGTAAATGACAGTTTGTGCTCTCTTCTTTATGCAGATCACAGCATCATTTGACTATATATTCAGCTTTCACAGAAGCAAATGTCTCTGCATTTTTAAAGCCTATCATTTTTTGTCACTCTTGTGAGCTCTATTCAGAGTGAAGACATTTCCTACTATTTTTTTCAGTTTCAGAGACAGTTTTGTGATGCAGATGGTGTACGTGTAGAAGGGATTTTAGCTAGTAATTGTGTTCCTGGTCTGGGCTGTGTGCTCTTTACATTGTCTGAAACTGAATTGTAAATCATCCTAATTTTGTAATCTCATCGTTCTTTGCAACGCTCCATAATATGACTACCATTTTCTTATATGTCCAGTGGTGTAAAACTTTCTATCAGCAAAGCCACCTTGAGCAATAGGCAAGCTGAAATACTACTGATCTATGACATAGAAGGGGTGAATGAAACAAAATGAATGCATACATTTTATGACATATGAATTTTAGCATGCAGGAGAATTTTGTGATAACCTGCCTGGATTCACTGCCATGAGATGTGAAGGTTACTGTGGTGCTCATGAGTGAAAGTTACGCTTTTCACTTCCATAGTCTATAATAAAAATTGTATTTCCTAGGAAAAACAGTAAGCTGAACAAACAAAGACCATGTATGTCTGTTGTTGAAGGACTAATATGACTTTGAAGTACAGTTCAGCCTCACACAAAGATTGTCTTTGTAATAGTGAAAGAGCCACTGAGACTTTAGATTAATTTATGATTCATAAGAGCAGAATACAAAAATTAAATCTCTTCAAGGGCTGAAGGTACTGACAGTAGCCTTTTGAGAAGATAGTCTAAACATCAAATTAGTGATGTGAATAGATATAGTCATGCAGTATAAAGAAATAAGAAGTCTTCAGTTTAGGACTTCCTTCCAGTTTAGGAAGTAAGCTAATCACTGAGAGCTACTCAAATCCATCATACAGATTCATAAATCTTAGTATATCACAAGGGAATTCTAAGTTCCTTTGAGACGTTTAAGACTGACCGTCTTAAAAAAAGAATACAACTTTCTTGGTGGATGGAATTCTAACTTTTTTATGTTCTCTACAGGTTTTATTAGACAACAAGCTCACTGACATTAACAAATATGCTCATAGAGGATAGCTATGAAAAGAGACAAATTAGGATTATAATTCTACTGGATAATTGAGGTGGAAAGAGAATAACTTAATTGTCCAAATTTACATAGAAATGTTATTGCTAAGACATAATCTGAGTTATCTAGTTGCATGGCCTTTCTCTTTCATTTTGCAAAGGAAATTTCCTCTCTCTTTTTTTTTTTTTCCTCAAACACATAGAACCCATAAATGTCTATTCTAGTTTATCCTATCCCTAAAATTTTAGTCTAGACTTCTTAGAATCATAGAATGGCCTAAGTTGGAAGGGAACTTAAAGTCATCTAGTTGCAGCCTCCTGCCATGGGCAGGATTGCCACCCACCAGCTCAGGCTGCCCAGGGCCCCATCCAACCTGGTCTTGAGCACCTTCAGGGATGGGACATCCATAATTTCTCTGCACAACCTGTTCCATTGCCTCAACACCATCTGAGTAAAGAATTTCTCCCTGACATCTGACCTTGACCTATCCCTATATGCCCATTTAAAATGTTGGTCTGCTTACTGTAGACTTGAAACGTATTTCTGAGAATAATGCTGACATCTTACGTGGGAGAAATAATGTTACGCATTTTATTTTCTTCAGATCATTCTTATAAGTGTTTCTGAATGCATGTACATGGTGTAAATTGGGAATGAGTCCAAAACTATTATTTTTCAAGAAATACAAAACTACTCTTTCAACATGAAGCTTCTTTATTGTGAAGCTATAAGTGAAATCTAGTTATTTACATGAATTTAAAGAATCCTTCAGAATATTTTTAGTTTTAACTTTCGTTTGCTTTGTTACCCCTGTGCAGCCAAATTAGTGGATACGCATACGAGTTATACAATATAGCCAGATCATGTGAGCAAAGTCTCCATGGAAACTGCCTAATTTGTGCTTTTATTTAATTAGTGTTGTCCATTACCTCTCCAAATGAAGTTTAATTTGAATTCATATGCCAGTCATTTTAAAATTAGGTATGACTTTTTATCCATCACTTAACGAGATCTCTAGTAGGCTGCATTTAGCCAAGTGAGTTTATTTAACAAGTGAGTCTATAAACAAGATGTTTGTTTGACAGATCAGCTTTTCCAACTTTCTTAACATCATCAGGACTTCTTTTCAATGCAATATCTATACATCCCATTGGTATCTATTGTATATTCTTAACCTCAGGAATTGTCTAAACCCGGAACAATATTTTGAGTATCTGCGCGAATGTATTCAGACGTTTTGCTTGCTGTGACATAACTGTTAAGAAATCTTAGTACAAATAAAAGTGCACAACCAAGAAATATACAAAATGCATTTATTTGTTAAATGGAGCAATAAAACGAGCAAAATGCTGTGTCTTATAAGCTGAACCACAAAAACTAATGTGTCTGATATGGGGACTGAGGTACGTTTTAGAAAAGTTAGAGTTGTTGGTTCCAACTTGCTAGGTTGTTTGCCTGAAAGTTAGGAATCATCAGTCCTCAGTCGTGCATAACAGAAACAAGATCTGCAATACCTGATTTTGTCTTTCTCTGAAGAATTGCTGTTGAACACAGCGATGGACTATGAAGTGCTCCATTCTTTCGCTCTTTTGAAGTGTCCATACTTGTAACACAGGCAGTTACAGTACAGTGGAAGGCTGCTTGTACTCAAATGGCTTTCATCTAGCTGAGATACCAGGGAATAGGAATAGTGGAGCAAAAACATTAAAACCAGAGGTCCAAATTGCAGAACTGAACTGGTGGTGAATGAGAGGTAGAAAAAGTGGCCAGAGAATCATGAGTGACAATACTGTCATCAGAGCTGGGGGGTACTAACGGTACAGCTGGAGGACTGACAACAGTCATCCTTCCTGAAATTAATATATATTTAAAAGACCAAAAAAAAAAAACCCAAAAAAACTCAACACCAAAAACCACCAACAAAAGCAACCAAACAAAAACACGGAGGCAAAAGAATTCAGTGTGACTATGCAAAATTGAAAAGAACAATGTAAGAGATGTTTAAAAGGTACTTATGAATATTATGAACCTAGTGATGTGAAAAAGTCTGGCTATCATCTTTTTTTTTCCTTAAAATTTAAAAACCACTAGAACAAATGGCAAAAAAAAAAAAAAAAAGAAAAAAAAAGTTAATACTGCAGGTAACAGCACATGAACAGAGATACTGCGTGGTAAGAGGTATCACTGGGATGTGAAAACCAGCAGAGTGTATGTCTGGGTATATAGAAATATCAGCACTGTTAAATAGCTACTTTGTTTCTGTCTTTTCAGAAGACGAGGGTGGCGATCTGCTCAAGTCGAGCTTCAGTTTTCCAGGGACGCCAGAGGAGGAGATAGGTACAGATGTCGTCTCTCAGATAACTTGCTCTGTTTGTGTGCCCCAAGGCTGGGTGCAGCCATGCGGGGAGGCAGGAGGCTGCTTTGTGGCACAGCCTTCCCCTGCCACAAAGCCCACCGTGAGCACGGCACCACACGTGTTCACGAGAGTGGTCTCAAACCTCTCAGCCCAGTCCTTCCAGGGATTTCTCACCTGCTACATCAGGTTAGAGAATCTGAAGCAGAAAAATGTCAGATCTGGGTAGCATCTGGCAGCCAACAATTCAAAAGAAGGCGTTCAAGGAAATTATCAGCTTTCTTTCTTTTGTCGTTTTCTTTTTATCTCTACCCTCCAGACAACATAATAATTACAGAAAGTTTTTAATGTCACCTCTTCAATTTAAAAAAATAACAGCAGCAAAAAGAAATCAGAAACCCATAGAGCTCATGAATGAAATCATGATGCATCCCAAGGCTATTAGTAAAACACCCCACTGGCTTCAGTGTGTCCAGATAAATACTTCATATGTTGTGAAAAATGGAGTTTTTGTTCCCAGAATTTCATTCAGATTGTCGCTGTTTTATGTGAAATCCATCAAAATATTGTTTTATGTGCAATTACTTTATGTGGTTATTTTTTGAATAGAAATATGGAAAGTGTTTTTTGTGTGTTTGCTAGTTAAAGCTCCCTTTATTCAAAATGAGCACACGTTTTAGAACAGTGGTTTTTCTCTTGTTCTGCATATGTTCGTGTTAATACATTACAACAGTTTATTTTGTGTATTTTGATATTTTTGTATTTGAAAGCAGTGGTGTAAGCCTTAATGCTGCATGTTGGTAGGAAGATAAGTCATAGTTGCTATGTTAAGGGGAAAAAAACTTTGAACAAAGAGCAGGAAGTCAGGCAGGGAAAACCATTATGTTTAAGTAAACTCTTAGAACAGGATTTTCTGAAACACTATGTTGCCATGACTCAGTTACATTCAAGTCAGGGTTTTCTGTAAACCTTCAGTGTAAAGATATTCCTAGTGGTCTTGTTTATCCACTTAATAGAGAAAACTAAGAGACAAAAAATTTTTGGATTATGTTCCAAAGATTGGACTGAAGTATTTGTTAAGGAAGACACAGGGGATCCTCTAGTTTAGTTTCTGTTTCTGCCTAAATTATAATTGTGTAAGAGGGAAAATGTAATTAAATACGAGGCTCCGTAGGAATCTCACAGGTGAATCCTATTGATAAATCATGGAAAGAAGGACATCTCTTGGTGTTAATGGATATTTATTTTTGCTCTGCTGCCCCATTTCACAGCACATAGGAAGGAGTTCAGATACCTTAGGTCAGAATTCATTGCATCTAACAGCTGGAAAGTAAGTTCAGACGTAGATGTCTAAACTAGATATCTGGATTTCCTTTAGAGTCAATGAAGAGTGATAGACTTTTCTAGCATGTAGGAAATTTGACCTATTTTAGAAGTTTAACTTAGGATGAGATGAATCATGCCCTAGAAGTATGTCAAAACTGTTCTCCTTCCCACTTGGTTGAGAAAGAACTGAATAATTTCTAAAGTCAGAGCAAATGACATATAAGTCAGTAATATTAAATGTTAGGTGTCTACAGGAGTAAGGAGCTTCATATGAAATAGATTATCAAAGATTAACACAAAGAGGTATACTAAACTGATCAATCATCTAGCACCCTGTAGCAGAAATGCTAAATCATGGCCTGAACCACTGATTGAGCACCTGGTGGGAAGGCAGGGGTAACCCAGGGGAGCTCAGGTGCATGCAATGTGCCTGAGTGACTGGAAGGGGTGGAGCCAGGATCTAACCCTTCCCAGACCTCATTTGAGGGTTGGCAGTAAACACCAGGAGATCTCTTGTTGGAGCTCTCTGCCTACTTAAGGCCTTTTGAAGGTAAGCAGCTCTTTTCCTTTGTTTCTGTGTCTGTAGCTGCTGTGTTTGGGCTTGTTCTCATTTGCTGCAGCCAGAGACTTTGCCACCCCACTGTTATTGCAGTACTTTCCATCCTATTATGGCATTATACACCCCAATTATGAAGAAGGTGGGGGTGAGCCAACACAAAGGAGAAAAAAGAAAGTAAAAAAAAAAAAA